>VYZQ01029756.1:0-34903 GCA_013400655.1 Mystacornis crossleyi
GGAGGCGGAGGCGGAGGCGGCGGAGGCGGGAGCCGGCCGGTGCTTCCTGCGAGGTGAGGAGGAAGTTTGCGGCGGGATTTGGGGGGGTTTCCACGCCGCAGCTCCGGCGCGGGCTCCCGCTCTGCCCCTCCGGGGAACCCGCGCCGGAGCTGCGGCGTGAGGAGAGGGGGATCCGTGATGGAAGGGGGATCCTTGAGGCCTCTCCGCTCCGGTGGGGATCCAGAAGCAAGAGGGGAAAGCATCTCTGGGGGTTTTGGTGCAGTATCGGCGTTTTCGTGAAATGCATGAATTTCCAGGTAGAGCGAAACCCTGTTGGTTTTTTTTGTTTTGTTTTGTTTTTTTTCTTGTTTGCTAAAGGAGGGGGTTTTCGCTCCAGAGTTGTGTACGCTGGAAGGTTGAGCTCGCTGTGGAAGGAAGCGGGTCCTGGGGATACTGTTGTATGGGAAAATCTGAAGCCGTATATGTCTGTCAGCAGTAGTGTGGGGTGAAATGGGGGTGGTGGGGAAGAAGAGGATGTCTTCCTGCATAGTGGAGCCTCATATAGCTCTCAGCTCTGTAACCTGGAGATGCCCAAATATCTGGGATTTAAACCTTTAAAAGGGGAAGAGGAGAAAAAAAAAGTACTTTTTAAAGATGAATGCAAGCAGAGGGCTTGCTCTGTAGTTATTTTCTGCGGCACTGGCGATGTGTTTGGAGTGCCATTACTTATTGTTGAGTGTTTTTAATACCCAAATGTGGTTCTGAATGCATTTGCTGGCTCCGGGATGCTGGTGACATAGGCAGAAAAAAATTATTCGTGGTTAGTGTGTGGCTGTCACAACAGGCTGTGCTGGAACTACAAATGCTGCCTGTAGCCCTCGTGGGGACCAGCATTGCCCTGTTGCGGTGGGTGAAGTGGTTCTGCCCCCGATGGGCCTGCGCAAGATGTGTTTGGCAGCATATGAAAGCAGCTCACAGCAGAGATCTTGTAGATGTGAGCAGTGCCTGCCCTGGAGTTGTTTGTCGTGTCCCTGAAATGGAGAAGGGCAATTGTGCTTTTCTGTTAGGCAGAAGTGACGCGTGGTTAGAGATCCTGGGGCAGGCAGGCGCCCTCCTTGCTCTGTGCTGTGCTGATTTTGAGGTGGTAGTTTAATGTTGCTGCTTTAGTAGTAGTAATATTTTCATTGCTTATGGCAGATTTCTAAGGTTCGTGGCTTTGGGGGCAGAGAGAATGATTTATTCTCATGTTATTCAACTGATTTATCGACTTAGGGTAAGGAGGAGGCACAGATGGGAGAAAACTTCTAAAATGGGTTCAGAATAGACTCCCTAAACGTGAAGTCCATGGTACCTGTATATTATATTATTATCTGTATACCAGTAAAATTTGTGATTATTTTGATCCCTTTTTCTATGCTATCATAACTGCTTCTGTTGAAAATAGTTTTATTCCATTTGGATGACATGTGAATGGGGGGTTGCTCCAGTGATGGGACTGGATTGCCCTTCCCCAACATAAATTATTTTTCTGCCTGTGACCTTCTGATTTTTGGGGGAGGTGGGGAATAACTTGGTGTCGCCACCAAATATGTGCAGCAGCGTGGAATATTATTCTTACAACTGGGCACAGAAGGAGGGTGAGATTTCTATTGGCTGTTTGACAGCATCTGCCCATACTGAGAGGAACTTGAGCTGTACGAAACGCAAAATGTGGCAGCCTCCAAGCGGTTTTAAAACCTCTTTTAATGGGCTTCTTTTAAGTTTGTTATTTGAAGAATTACTGCAAACAGCAGCAAGTCTCCCAGAAGCCACCTGATGTGCAGATGTTTCTCAGCTGTGGTTGCCTTGACAGGACTCTTACCACCAGGGTGGTTGGGGAATCTTTGCAGTGCAAAGCCTGCAAAACAAAACACTTCCCATGCCAAAATAGCAGGGGGAACGGGATTGCTTTGCTACAGTTATTGATTAACCAGTGCTGTTACATCTGTCGAGCATAGCTTGACCTTAACGTTTTAAGATATAGAGTCTTAGTGAAATATTTTAAGTGGTTACTAAACTAATCATGGGTTGTTACTGAATTAACCATTATCCAAATATTAATATCTGCAAATGCTCACCATGTTTGGGTAGCTGACCCCTTAAAATCTGAAATGCAGCATAATAATGTCATTCCTTTTGTTCTTTCTTTAGTCATTTAGGTTGATTGCTGCACCAAACATAGGACAGGGTCTGTAAGTGCTTCCTGACAACACAGAACAGAGCTTTGGGCACTGTGTTGCAGCTAACACTGCTGGTTAATAGTAGGGGGTCTCTGCATATGGCTCTGCTTTGAATTGTGTTTTCAGTGTGCAACCTAATCTTATAAATGACTTCTCCTTAGTTCCCATCTGCTTTGTCTGTGCAGGTTCAAGGGTAGAAATATCTCTTGCCTATGTGTATTTTACTGTATAAATTAAAAAACCCCAGCTTATTGACCAAGCCAGGGTTTATGATCAGTGAGTTCTTAGTTCGTGTTTGTCATGTGTGGAGCTCAGTGATGTGCTTGGCAGCCCTTCTGCAATTAAGTGCTTTAACTTCACTGTAAGAAGTGAAAAAAAAAGGAGCAGGTATGTGAGAGCCTTTGTTTAAAAAGAACTAAAATGTCTTTTATAAATACATGGAGAGACTAAAATTTTAAAAAAATCAGTGCTTGCAATCTTTGCTGGGTAAAGGCTGCAATTCCAGTTATTCCTGCAGCAGAAATGTCTTAACCTGTGGTTTGACCAGCCACCAGCTGAAGAGCAGCCAAGGTCCTGCAGCTCCTTTCTTCTAATGAGGAGCTCTTCAGAGCTACTTCAGTATTTCTTAAACATGAAGTAAATTACCTTTTAGGCTTGTCTGCATTCAGAGTGACCAACGAGCTCTGAGAAGTGTTTCTGTATAAACTACAGCAAAGCCACATCCTTAATGCTTTCCCTCTGCTTGCCAACATAAACTACTCATCAGCAGGCATGGCTGGATTTCTTACTGTGTTGGAGAAACTCGAGATGTTTCTCTACCTCTTGGGGTCTGAAATTGCTCCCATTCCCCAAGCGTCCCTCCCTGCTGGAAACTGCAGTGTAATCTAACGCGGGTGGGTGGCAAGACAGAAGTATGAATTGTGAGGTAAAAATCTTTTCTTTTTCCTTTGTTTTTCTTTAAATAGCTTTATTTCGTGGTGTTTGCTGGAGAGACCAGGCTTGCAGTAATATAGGAAATAAATGCAAAAATTATAGTTTCTAAATTCCTTGGGGGAAGGGAGTTTGACCAGTGTTCCTGTAAATAATTAGCTTAGACACAGGCAAAACTGTTCCTGCCTGGGACAGCTTCTTCCTGTTCTTCATGCTGTTTGTGCATAATGGTGCTCGGGAGGTGCCAGGAGGTGCCTCCTCCTTCTCCTCACCCAGGGGCTGGGGCAGCACTTAGCCAGCTGAGGGAACTCTTCACCCGCGTGCCTGCAGCACCCGCGGGCAAGTGTGATGCAAGGGTTTTGTTATTTGTTGCGTCCCCGACAGGGTGACCTTGAGGCTTGTCAAGGAAAACACGTTGGCGTGTGAGCTCAGCTGTCCCCTGAGCAGCAAACACCAGTGGCAAAGAGCATCCTGTAACTTAGAGCTGGTTAATTAAAGGTCTGAATTGAGAAGTGAGTGCTGAACTCTGTGCTTTAGGCATAAAATAAAGAGCTTTTTTGAAAGCAGCCCCCAGCTCTCTTTGTTACAGCATAGGTGTTCACTTGTCGGATTGCTTCAAAGTAATTCCTCTGACCCTTGGTCTTAAGACTGGTCTGTACGGGGGGGGGTGGGGGGGTGTCTTTGGGGTGCCTTTGGGGTGACTTTGACCATGAGCTGCAGCTCTGTGTTTGCTGTGTGAAGAATGCTGTGACATCTGGCCAGGGCACCCAGGACACAACCCAGGGCACAGTTTTGTCACCAAGTGTTCCTGCCAAAGGAATGGTGAATGCTGCTGCCCACAGTGTGCTAGAGCTGCCCTCACTGGCCCTTCTGGCAGGTTCAGCAGGGGCTGAGCCACAGTCCCAGGCAACAAACCCTGGTAAGAGTTTGACGTTTTCTGTCCTCCCTCCCTGTTACTGCTATTCTGACTTTAAAAATAGAATGAGATTGTCTCATCTCAAGGCAAAGGCTTCTCAAGAGGGTTAATTATGTCACATTTATTATCTGCTCTGCAGATCTTTTTAGGCAAATATGATTTTTTTTTTTAGTTGTATATCAGCTTTTATAAACCAAGGTCTGCAGCACTCCCACATACAGCACGAAAGTGATGCAGAGTTGCCCACCGCTCATTTCAACATACAGCTGCCTGACCTGGGTGCCCTGTCCGGGAGGAGGGGGTGACAGGGGCCACCTGCTGTGGGCTGTCCCAGCAGTTCACTGTATGGGAAGGGCCGTGCTACCAGTCTGAGGAGGTCTGCCAGTTTGCACAGTCGCAAGCTTTTCACCCTAGAAATGTTACCAGAGACTTTTCAAGTAATTAGATCTCTCTTCGCTCTTACTGGAGCGGACATCTCGGGAGTTTCCTGAGTGATGTTTGTGACATTCTTGTGGTGTGTCAGCATGGTGCCACTTCGCACCACTTTTTCTACATACTTGAAAGAAAAAGGAAACTGTCTTGCAGTTCAGAGGTAAAAGTGCCTTAAGCAATGCTGGAACGAGGTGCCAAACGATGTGGTGGGTTTAATTCTGAACTTTGTGGTTGATGTGCTGGCCTCATCCATGCTGAAGGTAATGTACTCTTGTTCCTAACACTGCAGATTAGGATGTTTTTTCATCTGCAAAGGGATTCTCCTTGCTTTGATGAGCCTCCAGTGATGGCTGATGAGTGTATAGTGATGATAGTCCAGTAGTGGGAAGCAGCCCAAGGAGTGATGGGACACAACTTCAAAGTAAAGGGAAGAGCTTTTAACATTTTTTACTTTCTTCAGAGGATCAAATTAGTAGTCTGCTGAAGCCTTTTAATGTTAAAACTTTCAGAGCATAAACAATGACCTGTGAAAAGGAGTGCTTGGATCTGGACCCTGCGTATGATGAGGTCTGGCATCTCCATTATGGCCAATTAAAGTGACAGGTAGCAGAGCGTAAACACTCCTGACTCCTGCCGTTCCCTGGCTGGCTCCGGGCTGCACGCGGCCTTTCTCCTCTGCCTTGGAAAAGGCAGGCTGTCACTTTGAACTTCCCAGCCAGAGCACAGAGAAGCCTTTTAGAACCCCTGTGCCCTCTGCTCATGTTCAGCAGGATCAGCCCAGAAGCTGAAGCTTGGTCTTCAAGTCGAAACCTGTTGTCCTTGAATTGCACAGTTGTACGAGATAGAGATGTTATCCTGCAGAGGGAAGGGAGCCTGGCAGTGCCCTGCAGCACGGGCTTGCCTTCTCTCTGAGGACTCTTCTCTGCCTTTCCAGGATGCTGTCCAGCCCTTGATCCAAAATCTGGATCTTAGGAATAATCTTGCCCCTAGAAGTCCCTTCCAATACCCACAACAACGTCTGAAGCTTTGCCTTAAACTGAGCTTCAAATATTAGATTTGAGTAACTAATCACAGGAAGCTATTGCGTTGACCAAACTAACTTGTGTCCCTAAAATAGCTTCTTATTTGAGCAGCTTAGTGAAATAACAGTGCATAACAGCGTGCTCTGCACGCTGATCTTGAACTCTGAGAGATTTTATACTCTCAGTTATGTGGGGAGACTCGGTGTTCTTCCATGTTCTGCAGCAGGAGATGGAAGTGGTTTCTGTGACTTCCTCCCTCCGCCATCAGCCTACCTGTGAGCAGTCCTGCTATCCCCTGTGCACAGCCACAGCAGCCTGGGTGAGAGAGAGAAGGATGTGGGCGAGAGCCAGATTTGGGTAAAAGGGGGCCGGCGGTGGGCAAGAGCCAGATTTAGGTGAGAGAGAGCCGGCCGTGGGCGAGAGCTCACTCACATCGTGGACACAGATGCACGTGTGTGGTCTCGCTTAGTGCTTCTACATTTTCCTCTTCCGTAGTCTCTCCTGTTCCCGTCAGATCAAAGGGTAGATCAGCACCTCCCCACCTCTGCCTGACAACTGGAAAGGAAAGGAAATACGCTGGGGAAAATCTGTACTTTAAAAAAATGTTCATAGCCCACTTGGTGTAAGCATGCAAATGTTTGTAGAGGAGTGGCTGTTTCTAAAACACATTAGTGAGAAATGCTTCACACCCTTCTTTGTCAGTCGGTAATTAAGAGACTATTTGCATTCCAATGCAGTGGCTGCTTAAATAAAGATGAGAGAGCCTGGATTTTCTCTTACAGTGGAGTGCAACAGCAAGTAACTTTCATCTGAGACCAAGCCTGGCACACCTCCACATGGCACCTCTTCCCTTCCACTTGTGGTGAGGTGACTTTTCCCGTCCTTTTGCTGGGAAGAAGGTGGATAGGGAAGGTGCAAGAACTCAGACTTGCATCTGTCCCACAGCAGATTCAGCTTGTCAGAGGGGGTCAGGGGCGTGATCCTGGTGAGGGAAGTGCCATGGCTGATCTGCATGTGGCATTTCTTGTTTCTGGTCGAGTGTGATGGGTCCAGCTCTTACTGATCAGATTGCACGGTGGTGGGATACTTGGATCCTCTTTTCTTCCCTCTCTCCTCCAGCATACTGTGAGGCCGTCTGAATGTCAGGGGTGCTGGTGATTTGGCTGTGATGGGAGTGAATTTTAACGAGGCTTGCTCTTCAGCATGAATGTATTGATGTAGGCATGTCATGTAGCCTGTCTGTCAGCCAAGTTTCTAGCTTTCAGCTGCTTTATATGCATATTTTGGAGATTGCTTCCAACCTGGGAAAACCCAGTCAGGTCACTGCAGGGCAAGGCAGAGCTGTATTCCCATACCCACCTAATGCTGACACTGCTTTCCTGCCCCACTAGGATCAGAAGGAATCCATGGGAATCGCTGTCTTCTGGCTCCTGCTTCTATTTGGGGTGGCTGTTGCAAAGGCAGGCTGGGCTTACTCATCTGCCTTCAATGCAGCCACACAATCCCCTCTTTCGAGGAAGGGAATTCATTAGTTTCTGTGAAGTGGCCTTGGATCTGTGGGCAGCAGGTGCTTCTATAGAGTAAACTGTTGCTGAATATTCAACAGTTGCTATACAAGCGCCTGGCCGGCTGCCTGTGAAGCACTTGGAGTTATCGTGAGCATCCGATTAGATAAAGTGCAAAGCACTTACGGCTTTAAAGCTACCCGCAGCTATGTTGTGGTGGTATTTTAACGTTCAGGGTTGGGTTTTCTTTTTATGAGAATCTTCCAAGATCATAAGCAGCAGCTTTATCTCTTTTGACTCAGCCAACAAAGAAGGGAGCTGCCTAGGAGAATGACAACCCCAGTGATTCATATTCAAGCCGTCAGATCCTCATTCTCTTGCTGGTTTCTGCTAATGACATGTGCACTGGAAACAAATGACTCAGGCTAGAAGCGTCTATTCATCTTTAAATTTCTTAAACTCTCCTTAATCTCAAGTTAGCTCTCTTAAGGCTACCTCAATAACACTTGTTCTTGCCAACCTCTAATTTGGTACATAAAATACTGTAGATATCTAAACTATGAAAGAATAATTTGAGAGGCTAATGTATGCAACCAGCCTTTTCTTTTTCTTTTCTTTTTTTCTGCAGTTAAATTTCCTGAGGTGTGGTCTGTAAGCAGCTTGTGCTAGATGTCATCATTGAAAGTATAGTTCTGTGAGAAACTAAGATCACTGAACAATTACAGCTTCAAATAACTTACATCTTTAGTCAGTAAGGTGTGGATGCCTGTATATTGTTTACTAACGACGTGCCTGCATTCTGTTGTCTTGTAATAGATTACTTCACCTGTAGTAGTTGTTTTAAAGTTCCTTTGTCTGTGTTCTCCTACTGGTTATTTATAGGCCACAGAAGGACACTTTTAATTAAGTGGGATTGTGACAGTTGCACTGGAGGCTGGTTTCACCCAGGGAGCTGAAATGACACCCGAGTGGTGTTACCCGAGTTCCATGGATCTGCACGAGAGGCACCCATGTGCCAGGAATATTGCATTGTCGGGGTGTAGGGATTCCACCCGCCTAAGCTCTCAAAGCTCAGTGGGGGAGCACGTAGTTCCTTCCAACAGGGAACAGGTGTGCAGGCTGGAGCGCAGTGCCTGTCGCGGGTCCTGGCTGCTGTACATCAGCTGAAATTGTGTTAGCACCGATTGGAGGTGGACCTTGAGCACTTAAAAAGCATGAATTGGCAGCTGCTGGAGCTGAGCCCTCCTGCTCCTGGCACGGTTGTTTGTGGTGCTTCTGGCTTGGTGCTTCTGAGGTCTTCAGTGAGTGATTTGGCTGCCGGGTGCTCAGAAGAGCAGCTGAGGAGCGCTTCCCGAACACCCACTTCGTTTGCATCGGGCAGTGGGGTCGGGGCCGGGTTTGTGAAGAGGGGCATTGGCAACCTGGGATGTGGCATCCGCTCTCCCTCTGTGAGGAGCAGCTGAGGGGGAGCTCCTCCAAGGAGCTTGGCTGGCCCATGTTCTCTGTTTATCCAGTCCCCAACAGTCCCCGAGTTCCCCACTGCTTGAGGATGGGATCAGAAGGGAGGACCTGCTTCCAGGAGGGGTTCCAAGTCTTGCAGTGAGGCATTTCGGAAGCTGTAAAGTAAAGCAGGTGTTGAGGCTTATGATGGGTCATCGCCTCCAAAAACTAATTTCTCTTCTTCTTCCCCCGCCCCCCCCTCCTCCTTTTTTTTCCCTAAGGGACTTAAAAGTGCAGGAACAGAGGAATTACACTTTGGAAAAGAATCCCTGGCACTGAGCAGGCTGGGGACAGTGTGCAGTGTGTGCTGTAGGCGTAGATGAGCTGTCCTGTAGAACTAAATGTGTGAAGGTTGCCAGAAAGTGACAGAAGTGAGCCCGAGACCCCAGCCTGTAGAAATGACACTGCACATTTAATTGATAATGGACTCTTCAAAGAGCACCTCAGCTGCTATTATTAGGAAAAGCAAATGTGTGGTGTTACCTACAGGGAAGCAAAAAGGGAGTCTTTTCGTGATCCCTTTTACCTTTACTTTCTTGTGTTAATTTGTGTAATACCAGTGAGGTTTTCCTGCTGTAAAAACTTGCTTAGGCAGAGAGTTCTCCTAGACCTCTGAAAAAGACGTGCTAATAGGGACCTTCAGGGATCCACTGTGTACTCCTTGTCCCTCTTTCCCTCCTGGATCAGACTTTCACCACCAGGTGCAATTCCATAATAGCAGTCAGGCTTTATTGCATTAAACTTGTTAAGGAAAGAGGAGGTCTGGGCCTGTGGGGCTCAGCGTGGGGGGGAGGAAACTTCGGGGAAACGTTAGATAAATAAACACTTCTGGGTAGTTCTGAAACATTGTAATCGCTCGTAACAATCTTTGCTTTTTCGACACCTACTGAAAACGTACTGGTTGTGCTTTTGTAGGTCCAAGGTACTTTGCGAAGAGCAACAGTGGCATTGTCCCTGCTTGCTTTGGGAAGGTGCAAGGTGCAAGTCAGGTGTGCTGAAGAACCCGGGGTTAAGGCAGGGCTGGGGCAGGTTCCACGGCTGTTTCTGACCTGCCAAACCACGGGCTCGCTGGGGATGCGGGCTTGTGACTCAGAGCTATAAATTTGATTGCATGAGGCAGCATGGCTTCAATAAGTACTACATGGCATAGACCAAGGATAAATCCTTTGGGACATCTCTCGAAGCAATACCTTGGGAAAGTTTCAGGCATAATAAAACTGATTCAGAACAGTGGGAAAAATTTTTTGAATAGTGCCAAGGGTCTCACTGACATTACCTGTTAATCTGGAAGACCTGTTGAAAGCTCAGCTAGAAGAGCATCCAGGTGTCTGCTCTGAGTGTGTACCTGGAGTTTCAAACACAGGAGGAAATGCTGTCTTTTTCTCTGCTGGGGTATTCATTAGTTAATGAGCAGGTGGGCTTGTTTTGAATTTCTTGAACCTCCATATGCTAGGAGATTTCACAGTTATATAAATCAGTATTTCAGGGAAAAGGTGGATGATGAGACCTGCATTTCTAATACGAGTTTCTGCAAATCTTAAAAAGCTGCAGCTTCTGCCTGACTCTTCCTACTGAAGTGGAAAAGACAATTTGTGTCATCAGCACAGAACATCACTGGTTCTGCAAAAGGGAGTTTGAGCCTCCTTGGCTCCAGCAGAGGAGTGTCCAGAGGCTGTAGGGGTGGACTTGAAGCCGAGCTGTGGCAAGTGGTGCCACTGGGCCAGTGTCCCAGCAAACATGCTCACCAGAAGGGCAGGAAGTGCTAGTGATGGTGCCAGTGCCTTGGGATTCCTGGTGGGATGACAGTTGTGCCTAAACATGATGTACATCCCTGAATAAAGTGCTCCATTCCTTGTGCCAGTGTTATAAACAACCCAGATCAGGTATGAAAATGAGTTATTAAAATTTATTGGGAACTCAGTAAATATCCGCAAAGCAAAAGGGGGCAGCGCTGGGAGTGTAGCTGGGTGCCAGAGGCTCAACCAGAAAATGGTGGTCTCGCCTTTTATACCCTTGTGGTTGCATCAGCCTGATGCATATTTATTAACAGTTTGGCATAGTCTTGCCCCCTTGTCAATCTTTTGGAAGCCCGGGCTTTTTTGTTGCTGAGGTGTTCGGGGTCCTCACTGTTTGGAGTTCTATTTGTTTCATGGTCGTGTCTTCGAAGTCTGGCTGGCAACAGCTCGTCCTTTGCAAACCCCACAGAACTGACGTGCAACATACAAATCACCCAACCCCCACAAAACCAACCCCTACAGCCTGACCACCCCAATAGCATTAAACCCTTTAACATACACTATTCTTTTGATATTTCCCTTGGAAAATATCACAATATTCAACATCACAATTCATAATACAACTCATAACACAATTCACAATTCATACAACATACGGCGAAAGCCAACTCACAATAATTCATTTATAACACCAGTGAACTCAGCCTTAAAACCTTCACTTGGTAGCAGTAGCTCAATGGTCAGGCTGTCTGTTGAGCTTCCAGGTGAGCTTTGGTGTGGAGCTCTGAGTCAGGACTTGCTCTGGAGCTTTGAGTTATTTGTGTCATGTTGGATGGGAATTGTCAAAGCAGCATTGTGTGGCTGCTTATCAAAGGACAGAGTAAAATCTTAGCCTTTATTTTTTCAATTAAGAATTTTTATTTGTGCCTCAGGGACAAGCAAATAGAACCCAGCTTGTCTTGGCTATTCTTAGTAGTCATGGGGCAGGAAAGAAAGGGAGAGGACAAACAGCAAGAGCAAGAGTTGCAGTAATGAGAATGATGTCTTATTTTAGTTGGTACTTAATCAAGACATGTGGTTCCAGGAAGCAGGAACAGATGATTTTGCTTTTTTTTCCCTGCTCTCATACATCTTTGATTATCATCAAGACTTAACCCTAAACAATTTAACGCCTGCCAACTCTTTTTTCACCTTACGAATTTTTGTCCATCCTCAAAGACAGAGTAAACTGTTAGGGTTATCTGTTTTGCTTTTGTTTAATCTGAAATATTAATCAAAGGACTAACTCTCAGTGATTAATGTATTATCATCTCTCAAAAGATGCCTCACTTTGTTATAAAATGTTGAGGATATTTATTACTTCAAGTGCATTTTTTTTTTAGTGAATTAGGGTAAAACTGACTACATTTTATAGCTGGGTGTTGTAGCCTTCTCTCCTGTGAAGTCGGAGACGGTACTTGGGCCCCTCTGGAAGGTACAGGCTATTTTATTGGCTTGCAGGAACTGGCTTTGTAAAGCAGGTCAGCTTTTTGTTTCATGGCTTTTATTCAGTATCACTCTTGCTTACCAGGGCATCCAGAGAGTGTCTTATTGCTTCTCCTGTATCTGCTGAACTGCCTTTAGGGATGATCTGAATTGACTCCTGATTTTCCTTGTGCCAGGGCAGTGAAATCCAGGACTGTGCCTACTTGGACAGCGAAAGCGCCTACAGCGAGTCGGAGCTGTTTCCTGATGAGGACGCGATGACTCTGGCACAGCAGGAGGTTCACCATGAGTCTGACATGGACAGCGCCATCGAGAGTGCCCAGAGCTCGGAGGCCTCGGATGTCTGTCGGAGCGAGGACAAGGACGGGGTGCTCGGTGGCCTCTTCCTGCCCGCTGACAAGTGAGTGGTGCTTTTGCTCCATGGCAGCTCTGCTCCAAGGCGTGTGCCAGGGAGGAAGGAGCCTTTATGTGGCTAATCCCTACTGAGGGAGGCTGAGGATGGCTGATGGATTTAGAAACTTAACATCCATTTACAACGTAAGGGGTTTGGATATCCGGGTCCTCTAAGTGGCTTAGATAGTCTCAGTCCTGGCTCCTTCTGGCACGTTCTGTGAGCACTCACAGGACTTGAATGTTGTGTGTTAAGGTGAAAGCACTGGGTCTCTCCAGAATAGATCACTGCATTAGCATCCCCTAAAACTTAGGTTCTTCTCTGTTGCCATAAGCTTTACATGCTGGAATTAAAACAAATACATCCTGCAAACAGTTCGATATGGGGGATGCTGCTGTAGTCTTTTGTACATCTAGTTACCTGATATTGTAGGCTCTGCTGATCTGCTTTGCAACTTCATGCACCAAGTTAATTCTTTGTGTTTCTAATTTTCCATAACCTTTATTGTGCAGCAGTAAATTGTGTTTAACATGGGGTGTCCCGGCATGTTTGTGTGTAACCATAGTTTGCTGTTAACACCAGTGTCTCTATAACCCTAACTTGACTCTTCCCAGGTGTGTACCTGGGAGTGCTGGTTAAAGATGACTGGGGGGAAAAAGGACCCAACTTGGTTTAATCCTGCTTTGAACTGAATTAATGCAATACCACAGGACAGAGCTCAGCTGGGCTTTCTTTGTAAGCCTCTGCCTTGTCTTCCCTATTTTTGGCTTGTCATCTTGATTTGTGCCTCTTGAGCTTTGTTCATTCCTAAGGCAGCCTTTCTTCTCTCTCCTGGGCCTCCTCGGATGCTCCCTGTGCTGCCTTATTCCTGCCCTCCTCCTGAATTTCTCAGCTAGCTGAGTTCTGGCCTTCTCCCATTTGCCCAAGCAACCTCAGAGACTTTATCAAGATAATTACAGTTTCCATCAGCTCTTTACCAAACTTGTCTCCTTTGCTTGCCATTCCCAGTTCTCCAGAGCCTCATCCTTGTGGTGACTGACTTTTTCCCATGCTGTGTTTGAAATGTTTTTCCTCCCAGCTATGCCAGTCAGGCTCTTGTGAAGGGAGTGGGCAAGGAATTGTGCCTCCTGTACCCTCCTTGCAGGGCAGGCAGGAACTACCAAGAGCTACTGTGCTACTACTGATAGACCTTGGTTCATCCTCTGAGACCTCCTCAGCTTCCGTAAATCTCTGGGGGAAAATTTTGAGAAGCTTCATGCTTTTGTGTTAAGAGAGGCAATAGAGAGATTTACTTTGGGCAATAGAGAGGTGTACTTTGCTGCTTGTTGAAGAAGCAGGTGGGTTGTGTATCAGGTCTGTCAGCCCTCTGAAATCCTGCTCTGAAGAACAGGAGATTACCTTTAAAACCAACCAAACAAAAAAGGTACCAAACACTTGAAAGTTCCCTTCAGAAAGTGTGAGAATGAGGAAAATCTGTTGCTTTTTGCAACTCCTTCGCAAATGACTGTGCGATTCCTAGACCTCCAATCCTGGTGCAAGTGTTACGAGGAGCTTCTTCCCAAACTGACTTGATGTAACTACAATTGAAATACAAACAGTAGGATTGTAAGATCTCCCAAAAACTTATCAATACACAGTATGTCCGTGACACAGCAGCACTTTCTGAATAAATGTTAGTGTGATATGTTGATCTTCTCAATATTCCCTCAGCCAAGGAGTTTGATCTATTTCTAGTATGAGTATTCCTATCTTCATCCTTCAGTAGTGTGCCTGGCTTGACTTGCCCTAATTTCTGTTAATGTGAGTTAGATAAATGAGTTGCAGGTTATAAATGGATCTCATCAAAACAGGGGAAACAAAAGAGCGTACATCTGAAATGTTGGCAGGCTTCCTCTGCTACTAATTGCTTTTGGAGGGAAGGGATATACAAATGATGCTTGCAGCATCCACCGAAGGAACACTGGTGCTTCTCTTGTTTACAGCTCACAAGTGGAGTATTACAGGAAGAGGACTCTCCCTGTAGGGACATTGAGGGGCTCAAGGCAGACTCATAAGAAATTTAGGAGGAAATAGTGTTGCACTGCTGGAGAACAATGTCACCTGGGAGCTACTGTCCCATGGCTCAGCTGCTGGAGCTGGAGATACAAGCACTGTGCACTGAAGCAAAGGGAGAGAAAAACTTAACCCAATGTGCATAAAGTGCCAGCAGATTCCATCAGCACCTTGTCTGTACTGCAGAGGCCTTGGATTCTGCTGTAGAGGGAACAGTTAGGCTATGCCGGGGCCACCATCGAAGCATCTATTTCAGGTCTTCCAGGTGTGTTTTCCGTAGGGAACAGTTTGTTTGTAAGAACTTGTATGTGAATTTACTGGCTTGTCTGTTGGAAACCCTCACCAAGGTGGGAGCTGAGCAAATCTGTGTAAAACACCTGCACTCTGCAGATGCACTGCACAGGGCAGTCTGGACTCTGGGCAGGTGAACCCTGTGCACCCTCCGCAGCCACCTTGCTCTGTTTTATTAGATTTGATGTGCTCAAAACTCTCTGCCAGCTGCTTTCCTGTGGTGCCTGACTCTGCTGATCTGTTTACCTATGTGCCCTCTTTTCTCTGAAGTCACAGGGTCCTGCCATTCCCTACCCATTTGACATCATTTTAGGTACTTTCTGGTAGTTAGACAGCCTTTTCTTGCCGGCCATATCTCCTCTGAAAGACAGAGTTTGTCCTGATGGAAGGAAGGGCAAGAACCCAGCCTCCATTAGGTCACATCAGTAGCTTTAGTGACTCTGGTATGTGGTGAGCTGAGGTTTCTTTCTGACCACATGGAGGAGAGTGGCTGGAACTCCTGGGGTGTGGGACAGTGTGTATCTGGATCACTGGGAAACTCTCTGTGGAATAGAGTGACAACTTCTGTCTTACACATGTTCTTCTCACTATCCCATGCTTTTTGGGAGCTGTCTGCATGGTTCCTGCATTCTGAGCAGAAATCCCCCTGTGGTCTTCACATGGAAATGGTGGCTGAGGATGATCAAGGTGTGCTCTTTAAAGTGAAATGGTTTGTGTTGATCCAAACTTGTCACACAGGTACTTTGTTCATAGATTCTCACGCTCTTGTCTCTCAAGGCACTCTGTCAGCTGCACATCAAGTACATTTAGCACTTCAGGGGTTTAGCACAAAGTAAGTGGGTTACAACTTCAAAGAGGGGGCAGCCTGAGAAGGTGGAAGGTTCCATGTGAGGTGAGGTGCTATCCAAGTCGGCCTTCGAGATGTTTTGACCTCTTGTTTCAGATCAAGTCCTCACAACCCTTCTGCAGCCTCTGACCTCTCCACTTATTCCACCGCCTCCCTGATCAGTAACGAAGAACAGTTTGAAGACTATGGGGAAGGAGATGATGTGGATTTTACTCCCAGTAGCCCATGCCCTGATGATGAGACCAGAACCAACGCCTACTCTGACCTTGGCTCATCTGTATCTTCCAGGTTGCTCCTTATTCATTAACAAACAATTTTTCATTTTTATTCTTCTCTCACAATACCAGAGTTTACACTGGTTAGATAGACTCACCTTAAAAGCAAAATGTTATCAGATCATTTCCTGCCCTCTAATTGACAGACTGCATTTATAAGAGCTATAGCAAATATGTTGTTTCTACTAACCTCTGTTGGGTTCTGTTGAAATAACTGGGCTGTTTTGCTTGTAGAGATTTCTTTCTACTGCGGACAATAATTCCACAGTTCAGGGCTAGTATTGGAAGGGATCTGCTGCAATGGAAACCAACTTAGCATTATGTACCCACCCTGAAACAGGGAAGACTTACAAAAGAGTTGTTTCCCTTTAGTGTTCTGATACTACAAATCCTTCGCACTAATCTGTGAGGGGAACTGCTGCATATGTTCAGGGGATTATTGGAAACAAGCATCCTGTTGACTTGGAATGTCTTGGAAAGCATAAGCAAGTAGCTGCTATCTGTTAGGAGCTAGAAATGCCACAGCAGTGTACTTGCTTTCCACATGTGACCTCAGTCTCTGCAGCTCTTGCGTCTTGTGGCCAAGGCAGGTCCAGATTTTGCTGTCCTTCCCCAAGCAAAGGAATGGGTGAGCAGGGTTGGGAAGAGCTGAGCATGAGGATTCCCTAGGATTTGTATGCTTGGATCAATAGCACATGGAGGTCTTGTGCTTCATTGCTAACACAGGACAAGCTCACTGCATCCTTCTGTTCTGCATGCGACCCCCACGTGCTCTCCTCTGTTTCCAGCACTTCTGCAATCCAGCCTGGCCACCTCAGTCATGCATGCAGAGCCAGACCCCTCTCCCCTGCCCCTTCATGATGATAGCTTGTGTCTTTCATCCCCTCTTTCCTCAGGTTTATGCAGCCCTTTCCATTCTCATTTCTGGGGCTTGGTGCACTTCATGCCATGATTGCTCTCATTTATTTGAGTTTATTTCCTCTTTATCATGCCAAGAGATACTGTTATCTCCTCTTTAGACCGGTGTCCACTTCTCCCTTCCTCCTCATTCCAGGGTTGTTTTCATCCTGCCATCTGAGGGGGTTTGGTGACTTCTTACCAGACTACTCTGTTTTTCACCTTCCTGCCTTTCTCTTGGAGAAAAGACTTTTCAGGTTGCATGCTAGGAGCTAGTGGGAAGATGGGCAAGATGAGAGGGGGATATTGCTGAGGTGGAACATACTCACGTAGCTGCCTTTGCTACGTGCATCACAGTGACCCCATGTACCTTTTGCTGTTCTTCTGGTCACCCAAACTGATTCTTTCCACTTACACCCAGAAACAACCACATCCTCTGGAAATCCTCAGCTCAGATAGGTGGACTTGGCCCAAGACTAGCACTGGCCATCATCAGCTCTGAGGTAGATGAGCTGTGGTTAGAGATGGTTCTTCAAGTCCCTCATCTGTGATTCTGACACATAGACACAACCACGAGGAAAACCTGTTGTGGGTTGGTTACTACAGCCAGTAACATCTCTCCTTTCCTGCAAACAGTGCTGGCCAAACCCCCCGAAAAATGAGACATGTTTATAACAGCGAGTTACTGGATGTTTACTGCTCACAGTGCTGCAAAAAGATAAATCTTCTCAACGATTTGGAAGCCAGGCTGAAAAACTTGAAAGCAAACAGGTAAGCAGCCTATTGCACTGCCCCCTTGACATGGGACTGGCTAGTAGCAGGAGGAGAGGGAGAGGGAGACCTCTCTGTTCCTGTGTCCCATTCCGTCATACATATTTGTTGTTCTTACACAACGGTAAGATATTTAGACTTGGATATCTAGCTGAAACCAAAATGCTGTTCTTGATCAGCTGTTAAATATTTTTCTGATTTAAGGTGCAGACATTATTACTAAACTCAAATATTTTAACCAATGAGCTCTTTGATTGCAGAGTGAGAGTGATATTTCAAGGAATTTTTCCCAGGAAGTGGGATCTGCTGTGCTGCTTAGCGCAGATCTACAGTTAGCTGCTGCTTTCTCCAGGTGGGAAGGAGGGATCTCCAGATCCTTGGCTAGTGCACTTAACATTAGATACACCTCTCCTAAAGCTACTGGTCAGCAGAGGTACTTGGCTTCTGTGGGATTTTTTTGTGATGTCAGGGGAACTTGGAAAAATGATTAATCCTATGACAGAAGTTACTTTTGGAATTCTTTGCACTTTCAGCTTTTTCCTTAGATTTCTATCTCTGCCACTCCATCACTCCTAAGCTGTGCTGAGCACTAGGAAAGTGCTTCCAACAATCACCTGGAGTTTTTGAAGGGAATTATGTGGTGGGATTTTAGCTCCCCCTAGAAACTGGATGTGAATCATGCCTGTTGGCATAATTCTTGGGACAGAGCACACTGCACTGCTGTTCCTCTTGGTGCATAGCAGTGTAGAACTTGTCATGAACAATGTTCCTGCCCTAGCAAAGATTGTTTGCCAACATCCAGACCATGACCAACCAGGGCTTTGGGAAGTTTCTGAGGGAGGCTGGATGTGCCTGACCAAGAGCTGTGTCTGTGCACACAGAGATGTGACATCCTCGTACCAAGAGATGCAGCAGGATATTTTGATCTGGTTCCAGTGCTGTTGTATGCAGCAAGGGGTCTTCATTTAGATAGCAACTGTCTGGCTGCACAAGGGAGCTGTAAAAGTGGAAAGACCTCAGTTCCTGTGCTGAACTGGGAAGCATTATGGGGAAGGATAAACTAACTGTTCATAAAATCATCTAAAAACTGTGAATCTGGAATAAATGTCCATCACTAACTTAGTCTCCCTTTGTGGTGTTTCTAATGTTAGTTTTGCTCTGATTTACACTGTCAAATCTCTGCTAAATATAACACTATTTGCAAATTGACTTATTAATGAGCACAGTAATTTGTGGCTTCACTCATCTTTGTGTTCTTAGTAACTGCAGCTTTTGATTCAGTTGTTAAAGAATATTGTTCACAGAATCATCTTTTGACTTTGCTAAAAAGTCAATATTATATTTCATTGTGCAATTAAAATGGAATCAAATAAGTGTTTCATTCCTATATCATTCCTTCTATATCCATGTAGCCCTAACAGGAAAATATCAAGCACGGCTTTTGGAAGGTAAGAATCTTCAAGTTGTCTATGAATATTTTTGGAATCAGCCATAACAATTCCATAAGTGGGAGTGGGAGGTGAAAGTAGGAATAATTTTAGAAAAACAAAAACGTGCCAAGATAAGTTTTTAAGGGAAGGGGCCTGTGTTTGGGTATGAATGTTGCAGAATCTAGAAGCCCCTGCTAGTCTTGGAGCAGACCCCTGAAGTGGAAAGAGTTCTGTTAAAAATATAGATAGTTTTTGCTTCCTTGTCTCCTAATTTATTCCTTTATACTACAATTCCATCTGTCCAGCTACTGCTTCTTTAACCCTCATAATGTGGGCCTTGCTGCTTTTACCAAAATGTGAAGGAAAGCAAGAGCACCCCTTTAAAAAGGACATACAGAACTGTCATCTTCCTTTGACTGAGTGAACCAGCCCTGGGCTGGGGAGGGCTGTAAGGTTCAAGGATATTTTAGACAATCTCCAGTGTTACATATTCTGACACTATTCTGCAGTGAGAACTGCTTGAGATTTTTTTTCCTGTTTTTTTTTAAGTTCTTACTGTATGAAATTTTCTAGCTTAAATGTACCAACCAATGTGCAATGGTGACCTTATTTTAAAATTCTAATAAGGCAAATACAATTCAGTGCATAGTGTGAATAAGACTTGAGTATTTTTTAAACTATGTTAATGCTGGTGGCAGATCCTATCAAAAGTAACAAAGAACTCACTCCCTAGAACTAATGTCATTGACTGTGCTCAGTATGACTTCATTTAGCTACCAGTCTTTTGTAAGACTTGTGCTTAAAGAGTTGTAATTGTCACTGAAATGGCTGCACAGATTTTACCACTGCATGTTCAAAGTCTGAAGCCAGACTCTTTGTCCTCCCTCCTCATCAAGCAAAATAATTATCCTTCTGATCTTTCAGACAACTCTTCCACAACAGTAACTTCAGCAGCAGTAATGGCAGCACAGAAGACTTGTTCAGAGACAGTATAGACTCCTGTGATAATGATATCACTGAAAAGGTGAGAATCTCTGTGCCCTGTGAGTAATGTACCCAACCAAATCCTGCTGGAGCCCTGCATCAGGGGATGAAGATCTTGCTCAGAATTACCCATGATCTGAAGTAGCTTATTCAAAATGTCCTTGATGTTCCATTACTATTACAACTTTGCTTGGCAATAATGCAAAAACTGTACAAGCACAGATCTAGGCATTGTGTTAGGACTTCTTTATGGTGTATTTGCAGTGATCACCTTCAAGGAACATGCAGGGTCTGGGGAACTCAGAATTGTGGAGCTTAGTTTCACTGCTGGCTTTGCAGAGAAATATGCCCCCTTTTAAAATGGTAGAGTAGCTAAATGCCAGTTAGGAGCAGTGAAGGGGTGTTTGAAGAGAGGTTCAAACTCAGTTTTTTCTGCTTGCCCTTCGAGGTAACGTACCTAGAGAAGAAGGTGACAGAACTGGAGAATGATAGCCTGACAAATGGTGACCTGAAGAGCAAACTGAAACAAGAGAACACACAGCTGGTTCACAGGTAACAAAGCACAGAGCCATGGCTCTTCACCATGTCAGATCAAAGTTAGAGCACAGTTGTGGGGAAGGAATATCTCTACCTGTAGATTATGACCAAGTCTTCTTCCTTAATGCTGACAGATGAAATAAGGCTTCATCTGAGAAGTCCATGTGGAATAGGGCTGCCTTGCTGAATTTCCAGCACGAAAAGGCCTCCAAACAAGTGTCTTTGACAGAGATGTTGCTGACTTGTACAGAGAAAACTCTTCTGCTGTAAGAGAGGTTACCCCTGGTGACTGGGGGGTTTTTTTCTTGCATGTAGCAAGAGCAGAAGGCTGGGTCTTAGTCCCAGCTTCCTGAGACTGAAGTAATAGATGAACTGATAGTACTTAGTTCTCTGTTTATTAGTAAATATGAGAGATACTGGGAGAGGTTAAATGCCAAGAGAGACGGTGAATTAGAATGAAATAAAGGAGTGGGCAGGAAAGAGAGAAGCAATAAATTTGCACACAAGTATAAGTACTTCTGAAGCTTACTGAAATGAGATCTGATTTCCTTAGAGTTCATGAGCTAGAGGAACTATTGAAAGACCAAGAAACATCAGCAGAACAGACCCTGGAAGAAGAGATAAAGAGACATAGAGAAGCTTACAGCAAGTATGAAAAAGAGAAGGGCACCGAAATTGAACTGCTAAATACAAGGTAACAAACATCTTGGTGCCACCCTGAACAAGGCACAAGGTCTTCTCTTCTTCACTTTTACTTTGCTTGTAAATGTAGGCTGTTCACCAGCAGACAGTGCACAGATGGTGGCAGGTTGACAGCTCTGTAGAGTAGCTCCGCAGTCACATGTCTAATGCCCAAAAGCTTGGAGGATGCTTTACATTAATGCTTTAATCCACGTGGCCTGTGTAGACAGCTTAGCTGGATATTTGGCGTGGATTCAAGGAGGGAATTGTGACCAGTTCTAGCAAACACTTACGCCTGCGTTTGTTTTTTCCAGCTTATTTTTTTTCAGATACCTGTTGTTAGGAGCAAAAGAATCTGAGGGTCAGTGTAGTATTTTGGGCCCTAAAAACAAACTTGCAAAAGGCTCATGTTAAAATGTTTTATGATTAGAAAGATTTTCCCTGTTTGGTCTATCAAGTGCAAGTGAGATGGTTTTTTTAGAACACACTATTTTGCATGTGTGCATTCTTGAAGAGGTATTTACTGTAAGATTTTTGTTATTAACACAGGGTTCAACAACTGGAAGAAGAAAATGGCGATCTGAAAAGCACTGTCACACGGCTGAAATCCCAAACGGAGAGATTAGATGAGGTAACAAAACTCCTGAGTCCTTGAGCAATTTAACAGCGGTTATGTAAGAGCAAACTCTTGCTTGGGCCAGCTTCTTAAATTTTCCTTCCTTTAACAAAATTAGTAATGGAATTGGAACACTGGTCACCTTTAGAGATAGGAATGTCCTGAGACACAAGCAAATTTATGACCAGCTGTGTCTGTAGGTTCACGCTGTGAAACTGAGGGTATCTCCTGCACTTGCCAGCCTGTTCTGAAGTTCCCCGTTTGTTCCAGGAGAGGCAGCGCATGTCAGATAGGTTGGAAGACACAAGTCTGCGACTGAAGGATGAGATGGATTTGTACAAGAGGATGATGGACAAGCTGCGGCAGAACAGGCTGGAATTCAACAAGGAGAGAGAAGCCACGCAGGAGGTAAGTGTGAAGAGGGATATAAGACTAAGACCAGGCAGTTGCATCTCTCCTGTGTGGAAGCCTAGCTGAAAAAGAATGGGCAGACAGGGTGAACACTGAGTACACCACATCCAGTGAAGCCATTGCTGGATTGTGTTTCTGTGGGAAGGGTGCCCACAGAGCAATGAATGCTGCAAGAATACTTAATAAGTGGCAATCCCTGACCCCCAGGGTTTACAGCTCTTTGAGAACTGTATGCCTTAACATTTCCTATACTCTGTTTGCAAGGGAAATTGTTTCTTGGGCATGAAGCTTAGCAGTCAGAACCATTGCCAGCTCTGGGGCAGTTTAGGGGACCTGGGCTTCCAAAGAAGAGTTAGAGGCTGTGCTGTAGGACTGTGGCCTCAGCCAGGCTCAGGGAGTGCTTTTGCCTGAGTACAGAGGGGGCTGTTTGCAGTGAGGGCTGCACAGACAGGCCCTGTTTGCTGCCCACAGCTCATCGAAGACCTGCGGAAGGAACTGGAGCACTTGCAGCTGTACAAGCTGGAATGTGAGCGTCCTGGACGTGGGAGAAGCTCTTCCTCCAGCCTGAGTGAATTCAATGCCAAAACCAGAGAGGTGGAAATGGAGCATGAAATAAAACGACTGAAGCAGGTGAGCAGGGAAGGGCCTCTTGATCCACATCAAATATACAGGAATGGCTTGAAAAATGCCTGTAAGTGCAAGCCCAAGCACTCTGCCTTCAGATTTTGTCTCCCCCTTCTCACACAAGCACAAGAGCCACACTGCCTCTGTGCAGGACTTCTTTGCACTGGTAATGTAAATTATGCCACAGGAAAACTCAGGCAAGGAGGCCTTGTCACTGGAGGTAAGAGTTGCTGCCAGCTTGAAGCCTCGCGCTAGGTCATCCAGTCTACCTGTGATGTTAACACATTTATTTTTAATGAAACATTGTAGGAAAAACTTAAAAACCAATGTCTTTTCATCCTTAAATAGGAGAATCAGAAACTTCGTGACCAAAATGATGATCTTAATGGACAGATTCTAAGTCTCAGTCTTTATGAAGCTAAAAACCTCTTTGCGACGCAAACAAAAGCCCAGTCACTGGCTGCTGAAATCGATTCTGCATCGAGAGATGAGGTAATGTGCTTCTCTAATCAGGTACTACATCCAAGAATATGCAATTTTCAATGTAATTAACTGTCAAGATTGAACTGTCTGAAGTTGACAAATGAACAACAGGAAATTGTGCTTTGCTAGGAGTTCAAGGGTGTTAGAAGATTGCCTTAAACCTAACAGTGTTTCAGTATCCTTATATTATAACTCTTCCATTTTTTCCCTCCAAAAAATTGGGATTATTAGAATCTCAGTGAACTGTTCTACAGTTCTAACATCTTGTATCTTGCAGAGTAATGTGATAGTACAACAATAATTTCATACAAAAATGGCCATTGCTAGTTACTTTTAATTTTTACTTTCTATTTTAGATTTAGTTCTAAGTTACTTAAGTAACAAGCTCTCACTTAGATATATATTTGAGCTATATATTCCCTGTAGCAGAGCTGAATTCTTGGAGAAAGTAACTTGTGTACAAATAATAACTTGGTAATGCTTCGAAAGATACTTTGGGAGACCCATTTGTACGTGAGCTGAGTCCAGCTGGTGTAGCTTCCTTTGAGCTCCAGGACAGATTGTGAGATTCAGGCCAATGGATACATGAGAGCTCCCGTGGAAGAAGACGGGTTAGTGTTGAAGGAGATAAAAGGAATTGTTTGTCCTTGATGCTCTAACTCTTCCAGACAGAACTTCCCATTTCTTCATCAAAAAAAGTTCTGAGACAGAAAAGTCCTTTTTATCCAGTCTGTACTGGACTGACCTGTCAGCCTTAGCTCCTGGGCAGGCCCTTGAAGTGAGGGCCCTTGAATTATACTTGAGAACTTACTTTCTTGCTGAACCAGAGCACTGTGAAGAAAGGCTGTTTAACTGTTGATCTCTAAGTAGGTAAAAGCAAACTGGCTTTTGCTGTTGCCAAGAAAAATCTGACTTTCTCCCTCGCAATCTCCTGGCTCTGGCTCATGCAAGGAATATCCAACACACCCCCTTTAAAGGAGGCAAGTGCCTGAAGGCTGTGGCCCAGACTTAGTAAAACCTCACAGACCTGCACAAACTGTTCCCATTGTGCCATTTTTCCCATATGATCAGAACAAAGGTAAGAATCTGCAGATTCAGGGTGGGACTTCTGCGAAGTCTTATGAAAACGGACAGGCAAATAACATGAGCTTTAGGAGGATATGGGGCTCTGATACTCCTTGGCAGCTTTGTCAGTTTGGCATTAAACTTCACTATTCAGAGATAAAAAGCAAAGCAGTCTTCATCTTCAGAGAGGTTGAGGGGCCTTTTACAGCCCAAAAATCTGGTGAAACACATGTATTTAATATAGAACATAGAATAGCAAGTGGGTTGTTCTTGTGGAGTACATAGCAGTTGTTTTGGGGATTTTTGAGAGAGAGTATGCACATGATCCAGAGGAATAATATTTCTCCTGGTGCAAAACACTGAAGTACTTGTTCTGTTTGTCAGCCTTTCATGCAAACACGTTTAGATTTCAGTAGTTATGAAAAAAATTGAGTATCATGAAGCTCTTGCTCTGAGATGAAGCAGTTCAGCCATGGTATGGATGCAGGATGGATTGGCATGTTAGATGGGGAACTTGCTTCAAATGACCTGCCGAAAGATCCCTGCAGATGACTGTTCACGACCTTCTTTGAGAGCAAAGATCTGTAACGTACAGATTGTTTCTAATATGGATACAGGGAGGAGCTTGAGTTAGAAAACCTTTCACAAAAGCACTTGGTGATCCTGAGCAGGCACCGGTCTCTCTCCTCTCTCAATTTCATGCTATTACATAAACTACTGAGAATATTTCAGGAGTAACTTGGAAATGTTGTGTTTTAGCTCATGGAAGCCCTCAAAGAACAGGAAGAGATAAATTACAGATTGCGACAGTATATGGACAAGATAATTCTGGCAATCCTGGACCACAATCCGTCTATCTTGGAAATAAAGAATTGAAGAGAATATGAGAAGGAAAAGCAGCAACTGCCTGGTATTTCTGCACATGCCAGTGGATCTAAGCAGCACTCTGATACTGTAAATGAATCTATAAATATATATATACACTAGGTGTGAGTGTGGGTGTGCAGGTGTGTTTATATGATGTTTGGTACACTGTTATTTGTCACTGAATTAGCTTGGTTAGATTTTTCCATGCACTTTCAATACCTGTGATGAGATGGATACTGTATATTAATGTAATAACAATATAACTGGATCATGCTGTTTTTAGATACTGGACAAAATGACTCTACCTCTAGTTTTAAAGGTAAAAAAAGACAATGGAAACATATGGATGTGGCCCTAACTTTAGGAGCAAGAATTTTTTTCTTCGTTCTTCCAGGAATTTGGGTACCACAAACCAATTGACATACCCAGGTTCAGTTCCTGACTGGTGCTGACTGTAATTTCCTATTTGATTTAGTTTTAGTACTTAAACCACACATCAGAGTTAAAAAAAACCCCAACAAAACAACAAAAAAAAAGCCACAACAAAAGCCAAACTTTGAGAAAAGACACGAAGTAAATGGGAAGAAGAGGAAGATATTGCAGAATTTTTGCTATTTATGAAAAATCACCATCTACTTGTTTGCCACTGTGTTTGCACAAAGTGTTTTTGATGTAAGATCACTTTGGAGCCTGCTTTGGGATGCTCTGAGCCTGCTCTTTAACATGTGTGCATGTGTGTTTTTTATGCCAGGGTCCCTGTAGCATTGAGGCAAAGAGCTTTTCAAATCTGTTCCCCTATTTTCAGGGGTATATCATGGGCCATTAAGATGATTCTGGGATCCTGCCCCATCCCCTCACCCTGATTTTAAAGATTTCACTGAAGGAACACATTCCAGTTCTTACCAAAAAAAGAAACAGAACAACAACAACAACAAAATTTGCATGAAATATCTCACTTCAGCGGGTGGAGGAGGACCAGCCCTCGACATGATGTGCTGAGTTGCTTTTCCACCCCAGACAGCTGCACTCCTTAGAGAATGGCATTTTTCGGGCAGGCTGTGCAGAGGAACGGCTGGTTCCTGGCACAGCAGTGGAGGACAGTCTGATATGGAGTGGCTTTTACCTATAAGGCAGGAAAAAGAGCTTGGTCTTGCAGGAGTTGTCAGTCCAGACTGAGCACACACATGCATATCTAAAACTCTGAGTAGGGAACACATCCTGATTTACATGAGCAATTGTGCTGGTGCTTAACTTTTAAGTGTGCGCTGCAACTGCTCATGGAAGTCAGTGGGACAGAACATTAAGCTTTAAAGTTGAGCATATGCTTAAATGCTGCCTTAAATAGGGATGACTTCAACATGTGCCTGTGTTCTCCAGAACTGGATCTATACTGTAGGACTAGGACCTTTTTAATTAATAATGTAGTTTATATAAGGAGCTTGTGGAATTGATTGGGTAGTTGAATGCTAAAAACAAATTTTATTCCATGCACTTTTTTTAAAAGTAAAAGTTTCACACTTTTGATTCACACCAAGTGGCACAGAAAAATAGGCCCGAGTATCTGGCTTTCCCCAGTGCATAGAGATGTTTCCTCTATTGAATATATGCCCCAGAAGAATGTTACAGTAGCAATGACTGTGCTTTTCTGTGTATTTCTTGCTGTTGGCAGTGTCTTGCCCCTAGTATTCTCTTGATGTATCTTGGTGTGTATACGTGATGCATTTTTCCTGAATTTGAATACATAAAACTATATTCAGTTATGGATGTAAATATATATATTTATTTCTGCAATCTCTGTACTCTTGCCTTCAGTGTTACTGGAGTGATGGGAAGCAGGGGACGTACTGAAATCAGGCTTTCTTGAAGGCAAGGAAATAAAAACAGTATGTTTCTATGTATCTGCATTAAGCAGGTGTAAAGTAAGTGGAAAGAGAGAGGGACCAGAGGAATGACTGCTGGACGCAACACCCCAGTGCACAAAGGTCTGCAGTGCTCTGGGGGAAATGGGAGGGTCTGGTTCAAACAGTGACGTCTCAGGGCTGAGTTCCTGAGGCTCTGGGGTAATCTGGAGGAAAGGATTTTAAGACTCCTTTGCCATCTGGGAATGGTGTAAGATGTAACATTGCAGCAGCTTCTGTTTGTGTAGAAGTAGGTGGAACCCCACGGAAACCCCGCACATCTGCCTTTCCCACCTGCTGCTGCTTCTGGATGTGCCACCCAGAAGGTGGGAGAGGAACAGTTCAGCCAGCTTGGTGCTTCCTGCCTGCAGGACTCCTCACTTGCACTTTAGTGATGGCATTTCCCTCTGCCTGGTGCTGTCTGTGGGTTGTGCCAGGGACTTAACTCTTTTTATAGGCCACTGAGAATTCTTCCATGCTGTCAGGGGGCTGTTGCTAACCTGCTGTGACAAGCAGGGCTGGGTGACCCAGCAGCCCTTCTTCTGGAGCTGACTGTGTTTGGGAACTTGCACTGCTGTCCTGCTCTTGTGCAGTGCATTTCAGTAAGAGTGAAGCTGTTGTAGCTTAGACTGGTGACTGAATGTTTTCCCCTAATTGTTTTTAAGTAAACTGGACTTGGCTTCAAAATTTTAATGATCTCAAGCCCATTCCCATTAGGGTGGAACATCAGCAAATGCTGAGGACTGTTTCACTGAAAGCGAAGCCCATGGATTTGAACAGAAGACATGACTATAATGATAGCCAAGTTTTTGTGCAGATAATTATATGTAGGAGGTGAATAGGCACTAGTAGTGACAAATAGTCACCAAATCTGGCTAAAATCCCAAAAGGGATATTCTAGCCAAGGGTACCCAGCAGTGGAAATTCCTTAAAACTTGCAGGACTTCTTGTTCAGCTCTGTAGCCAACTGGGTTAGTAATTAGAAGCTCTTCCTTGCTCTAGTGTTTGCATTTGAAGAGATGTCTTACCACCATGTTGGTGGTGTTTGTAGCTGTATTTTCCTTCTGCCCCTGTGGGGCCCTCAGTGTGGTACTGCCATCTGTTACTGTGGAAATCATATTCAGATACTTGCTGTGTTTGACAAATAATGCGAGTTGGAGGTGGGAGAGGCATTTCACTGGCAGATATATTTTCCTCTAAGGTATCCACCTCTAAAAATAGTAATTAGCAATTGCATTCTTAGACTGAGTAACTACAGATATTAGACCAACTTGTCTTGCAACTCAAGCCCTGCAGAACCGTTTTATCCCAGAAAAAAAGTCATCATGTTTTATGACATGCAGGTAATTTGGTAATAAAGGATCACTTGATGGCTCACTGGGGCAGGGAGAAGAGTAATCTGGTACCAGCATTGAAGAGAGTGCATATTTCCATCAAGTGTCAGACACGGTGGCAGAACAGACAGGACATGCTGCAAATAAGGGGGCACTAGTTTTGGTGTCTGTTCCCTGATAAATTTCTTACTTCTTTGCTGTGGACATCCTTTATGTTCTCTGGCTGGCCAGGAAAGTACAGCCTGCCTCTGTCAGTGTTACTGTTGGTGGAACACGGGCCTCCCTTCCCTGGGTGAATAACATCAGACACAGAAATGTGGTATCGTCTCCTCCTAGCAGTACACAAATGCAGTAAACATTCCTGTGTCAGTCCCATGGTTCTACTTAACCCTTGGGGATACAAACACAATCCCAGGTACTGTATCTTGATCTGTTCCTTGGTTCATTTGACCTTAGATTCTGAAAAGCTAAATGATATTCTGGTCAAACCCGTTGCAAACCACTACAGGTATTTCTGTACAGTGAAAGAAAATTACTGGCTTTTGGCAAGAAGCTGCCCTTGGTCAGGCTAGTCCCACACAAGGTACTGCAGAAAAATTTACCTCTTTCAAAACTTACACTTAAAAATTACCTGAAATGTAGTCTCTCAAGATTTTTCTGGTATTGGCTGCTTCCCTCCAGACTTCACTCTTCAGCTGCCGCCTAGTTCTGATTTCAGAGTGATGCTGATTCAAAACTGCTTTGACATCAAAAGAAGGTTTTTCAGCTTTTTGAATAGCTTCTATTTAAGACTGAAACTGTTTGAGAATTTGTCTTGTTTTGAAGTGCAACACTGATGAACTGTAACCATCCCATCTATTTTTAAAGAATTTTTAATATGCAAATATGTAGCAAGTTTCAAAAAACCCCAACATCCAATGCACTTTTGTTGCCAGCTTTCCTTTCATGGTCTTTGGGAAAAATTCAGGTATTTCTCAGCCAGCTCTATAGGGAGTTGAACACAGCATTATTATTCTCGAAGATGTGTATCAACAAATATTTGCTGTCTGAGTGCAGCAATGCTCAATTTACTTTGGTAGAACTGCATTGCTCTCCAGAGAGGATTTAGACCTACAGTATTTAGGCTCCCTAATCAGGTTTGTAAATGAGGGCTTGGAAGCTGATACATAAACACACATTGTGGGCTGCTACACGGGGCACTGCTCAGTGGTCTGTGCATCATAGTGCCTGTGACGTGATGAGTCTAAGAACTAGAATTTACAAATAAAAGAATGCTTTTTTACATTCTTTAATGGCAGTGAATATACAGTGGTTTTCTCTTAAAACAAATACTGTGTGGTGTGGTCTGAGGAATTTTTTCCCAAGGAAGGAAGGACATAGCAGCTGAGCAAACACTTGCCAGATCAGTGGCTTGGCTTACACTGACTTAAGTGAAAACTTGACTCAGACTTTAACTGAGGAGTTTCTGGTGTAAGTAGCAATGCTCATATTCTTGTCAAGTCACTTGTTACTCAAGAAACATTGTCAAGAAGTCATGACAGGTGATGTAACTCAGCTGGTTGGTTTTAAAGGACATAGTTCCACAGTTCTGACATTTTGTTCCTTTCCATCTCAGTATTTTTGAATTGAAAATATTGATCCTAGGAGCAGTTTGCTGTTGAAGCATGCATGGGTTTCTAGTTAGTGAAACTCTGCTTGTACCTTCAGAGCTTGATGAGGATTGCAGTTAGTGTTGGGTCTGAATCCTGTCATCCTGCATAATGCACTGGGAGTTGCTCCAATGTACGAGAGTTGTGTCTTTCTGGGACTCTTTCTCAGTGTTCCGTTGACATTTACACTCTAGATCTTGTCCTCAGCCAGTGTCAGGTGTCTGTGTGCCACCTTGGGGCAGCGCTTTGAGCAGATGGGAGGGACAAATTCAATATTCTTGGCTTCAGTGCAACTTCAGCTGCCAAGGCAAGAATTTCAGTCCTGTCTTTACACCAGGCCAGTCCTGTCCTTGCCTTTTTTGTCATAAAAATGGTTGTGTCCCATGTACATGATGAAACGTTGTAGCTGATTCTCATGGTATACGAGCAGGTAGGATGAGTAAACCTGAAGGCGAGGGTGAGGGATCCCTGGCATGTGCCTCAGTTCTGTGCGGGTGTCCCACTGCGCCCTCTACTGACACACTCTGGGAGGCTCAGCCCTGCAGCTCAGCATGGCCAGTACATCTCAGAGGTCACGGCAGCAGCCTGTGAGGGTCTGCAGGCAACATCGGCGGGCAGGGCCACGCTACCGTAGTTTGCCACTGTGTGGAGCCAGCTGACAAGGCTCGTGGTGTTCTCTAACCCCTGGGTTTCAGCTTGCTGTCTTGGGGTTTTGTTCAACTGCGAGAGTAGTACCTGGTCAAACACACAGTTAGAGAGAGAACGTTTTACTTAAACTTCAAGCCTAAAGAAAACATTAACAAACATGGGCTTCTGCAGTGTAATTTGGACACCTACCCCTGGAATGGAAGTGCTGTGGGTGGAGCAGCTGTGACACCCCTGAGCTGTCTGCTTTGCCATCGCTGTTCTGGGCAGTGACACCCTGGAAACCCCTCAGAGCCGCTGTCCCCCGGTGAGGGTGGCAGATGACTGTTCTGGGGGACACACGGTCACTGTGCAGATGGTAAGGGGTGCTGCAGACACTCCTCCACCCAGTGATGATCTTACACTCCCCAGCATCAGCCCTGTTTTATTTACTACCTTATCCGTAGCTATATTCTGGCTTTGGAGAAGGGACATCAGAAGGGGAATCAAGAATTTAGTATCCTGTGAACACTTCAGTATGCTACAGGGCAATAAATGTTGCACTGATATATGTTTAAATACTGAGACATCTTGAGCATTACTGTAAAATCGGTTGCGAGAGCCATTTGTTTTTCTCTGTTGCAGACTAGTCACGTTTTTTGCATGGTTACATGTTTTAGTACTTGTGCCTTTTACTTCTCTGTTGTGAGGATACATTTTATTTTCACATTTTATCATCTGGTTTTGGACACTTTTTATATACACTTCTTTGATCATCTGGTTTCTTGTAATGTACATGTGTATATATAAAATAGATCAGATTTGTATTCATGTGCCTCTGAGATGTAAAAAATATTCATTTTGTACAGGTTTTTTTAGAAGCACTAGGTCATGGTCTAAATTATATAGCAAATGAAATTTAACATAATTAGCAGTTCTTTGTCTTCCTTTAGGAATGTTGTGTCAGATGGTTGGTCTCTTGTAAGGCAGTGTCACACACACTCTGCAGATTTATTGTTCTAGTATCATTATGAGACCAATTCTATCCACTTGTTGGCTTCAGTTAATTCAAAATAATAAAGCACTTAATTAAATGTTACAGTCATGACTTGGCAATTATAGTTTTTATTTCCATTAAAGTCAAAATGCTTCTTTTTATACTTGAAATGGACACCAGACCAAACCCATTTGAACACATTGCCCATTTCAGGTTAACTTCCATTTTGGGATTATTTTTGTGGGATCAGGCAAGTGATTTATTTTGCCCATTGAAATGGAAAGAGAAATAGCATTACCACTTCATAGACTCTCCATCTTAGAGTGCCTAGAATGCTTTAGTTACTCCTTCTCTTCCCTCCCTGGCTTCTGTGGTAGCATTTCCTAAGGACAGACCCTGGACCTGCCTGACTGGAGATCTTTGTCTTGCAGATGTGAGAAATTGGGTGTCTTGCTCTTCACATTTTGGCAAATGCTGAATAAACTCCTTCCCTTGGGGTTTGTAGCACAGCACTCTCCTGCAGGATTTGGGAAGTTGTGTAGATGCATTGTGAGCTTGGACATCTGCACCTCTGTCAATCAGGGACCTGGTCCTAGAGGTGTCCTTCCCTCCCCCCAGCCTCTACTCAAGCTGTTGGTTTCATTTCCGGAGTGCTGAGCCTGCTCATCTGGTGAGATCCTCAAATTGTTCCCTCTCTCACACCTTGTGGTTTATCAGTACCCCACCCACCAGCCCCCAGACACAGTGAGATAATAAACTGTGGTAAGTCTCAAGGAAGAAATCATCAATATCCCCTAAATCTTCCAAAAAACAAAGTTGTGATTTATAAAAGAATATGTTCAACTCTCACGGAGCAGAGTAAATAAATAATTTTTTTTAATTGAATTTGGCACCCATTTCACAGAATATAAAGCTGCCTTAGAAGCAAGAAGGTGGTTTGTTTTTTTTTTTTTCCAAAGCCTGGTTGATATGAAAATGAGCAAAGTTCACTTGCTCCATTGTTACTGAAAAAAAGCAGCCAGCAAAAGTGGCATATCACTATTTTTAATCTCATTCTGTACTTTATAACATCAATAAAGTGACTTCAGTACTGTTGCAATGTGCCATTACACTAATTTCTCTGTATTTTCTTGAAATACTTTCTGGGGACAGTAAAGCTGTCCTTGCTGATGTGGATCCTTCAGGTAGCTGTAATGTACAACCAGATATGTAAATAAATTATTTGCTTTCCCTGCACGACTAAAACATTGTCTGTGGTGGGTGACTGAGTTAGTGTCCCTCCTTACCTTACTCCCTGGTCCACCTCTATTTCTGTGCTTCATTTAAATGATTGCCCAGTTCTGTTCTCACCTGCCCAAACACCAGCTTCATTAACTTTGGATAAGTTACACAAATGTCACCAGGGAAGAAGTTTGCTCACTTATATGTCTTACCTGACATCCTTAGCTGTGTTAACTTTCCAAGCCAAAGCTTCACAGAACCACCCCATTAATCTCTCCACCCACAGCGCTGCCCTTCTCAATTGATGGGAACTTCCGCTGGGAGCTGTTTGGTGCTGGCGCCAGCTTTTTAATGTGACTTAAATATAATTATTTACTGACCCATGTAGCTAATGAGCATGAGCTGTGGCTCCTTCCTTGAGGAGCAGTGAGCTGTTTGTGGGGAGGGCACAGTCTGGAGATGTGTCCTGCGGGGATCTGGAGCGGGGCACAGTCTGACCTGGCATGGCCAGCAGTGACCACCCCAGGGCATGTGCTGAGGGGAGTTTCACTTAAACTGAAGGCAGCAACTTCCCCGGGAGAGTCCTGAGGGAAAACTCTGCTGTGGGCGCTCCTGGGAGAGGCTGAGGCTCCCGGGTGTACCTGGAAGGGCCATCTTGGGAGCAGCACCACAAGGTTTGTCCATGAGGGACCAGGACAGTGCTGGGACACCTGTGGCCGCGACTGGAAGCTGGGACCTGTCACGGGTGCCATGTGTGCAGACCAGAGCAGACACTCAGCCTGATGTGGGCTCAGGCCAGGACTCACTACATCCCCATGGCCGGCGGAACAGGCTCTGCGTGAGGCAGATGGTGGAAGACACACCCGGGGCCTGCACCACCGACAGTCTGAGGTAATTTTTTCTTTTAATCTCCTGCTTGAGCCACCAGACCTGCTGGCCTCTTCTCTGCGCTTTATTTTAACTGCCGGAGTCAAAAGAGTAACCTAACTAAGCAGCTTAGGTTCCAGGCTGCTTTTTGCAAGATCTGTATGGAGTGAGGGGAGTGCACTGTGGGCAGGTCCCTCAGGGGCAGGCAGTCCTGAGCTGATGTCTGTGGGTACATTGCCCAAAAGAGGGGTCCGTTGCTTTGGGAAAACGCTGCTGACAGAGGGGTAGACACTGTCAACCCAGAGAAATGCTGGGTGCTCCTTACTTGGGAAAATCTGAGCCTTTTTATTGTATGCTGTACACTCCAGGGTGAGGCGTCCCCTCAAGTAGCCCAGTGCAGTTCCCTGCCCTGTCCTACTTGCCCAGCAGCATCTCAGATGAAACCATCAGGGCTGGCCTGGGAATGCCAGCAAAGCCCAGCCTGACATAGCCACAGGGTGCAGGTGGCTCAGGGATGTGTTTCCACAGGGGGTTTAGTGGGTTTGAAGTTTGACTCCTGAAAAGCTGCTGCTTCCACTCCCAGCCTGCACCTCAGGTGTCACTCGCATCCTTGGAGTTTAGAGTTTTTCCTTTTGTTTTCTTTCTCTTGGGGAATTTTCTCCGATTTTGTTGCTAAGAGACAACAACGACCGGGTACTTAAGAGAGACAAAAGAAGTTTCCCCGGGAAGGGTGTGACTGGCTGCCCTCTTAGCTGGAGGGGTTCTTGTGTAGGGGGCAGAGATACCGAGAGAATTGGGGTTGGGAGGAAGGGGGCTGGGGCAGCTGCAAGTACTCTTGCTCTTGGACGGGGAGTTGGTGTTTACTGGGGGTGGAATTCGTTGCCGCTGCTGGAGCCCAGCCCAATCCTGCTTCTTCTGCTGTGGGTGAGCCTTGGTTCGTGAGAGCAGCCACTGAACTGGGACCTTACTAACACCCTACCTCACTAAAAAAAACAGCTTTCACCATCTGCTAAGTGCCTCAGGGGAAAAATCCGAGATCCCCCGGCCCATTCCTCCTCCAAGGGAGCCTCTCCCTGCCGTGTTCAGCAGCCGGGCGGCCGCTGCCCAGTCCGGCCATTTCTTTGCCACTGCTCCTGTTTTTTTGCTATACTGTAACTTGCACCTGCCAGGAAGCCCCATGGTTCCAGCTACAGCTGCGGAGTTTCTGATACATCTCATCTACCACTCTGAGACCTTGCTCATCCCTGCCTTTCCAGCTTGCTACTCTGAGGTTCCTGCTACAGCTCATTTTGTGATGCAGAGAGGGCGCCGGGATCCGCTGCTCCTGGGGGTTCATAAAGGAAACCCCTTATGAACCATCCCTTCCA
>VYZQ01029756.1:34940-47956 GCA_013400655.1 Mystacornis crossleyi
AAAAAATTTTTGATGGTCTTCAAGTGATCATACTGTACCAAATAGCTTTCATTTGACTGACAGTAGTCTCTAAATCTGGTGTAGGTCTTTTATAGTATCATCCCATGAGGCTGTGAAGGTAGCTTTTCTCACAGTGGGTACAGATATTTGGGGGATATTTGGGAAATCAGAGCAAAGATACTGTATGAATAATCCATGCAGCAACCTGCCTGTGTGTTGTCTTCTCAGGCTTCCCTGTTCCCAGATCCCTCCCAGCAATGAGATGTTGGCTATTCAGATTTATAACAGCAGGCTCAAACAAAACTCCCTACTGTGTATGCTAAACCACTTCACCAGAGAGACACGGAGCGGTTTTGTTCCCGAATCTCAGCAGCTCAAGCTAATGTGCTGTACTACTGACCTACTTGCAGGGCAGTTACTCACTGGTACACAAGAAAGACACAGTGGGAAAGCAAATCACCTGTTACTCTGGGGGTAGGAATCATCAGCACTACATATCACAAAGTCTGTGACAGTTTCTAGCAAGTTACACTGTTCTTACTGGGCTGGGGAGACCCAAAACCCTTGGGTCATTTTACAGCCAGGAATTAAAGCTCAGAACTGGGAGGTGATTGTTGCCTGGCTCTGATCTTTTGCGGGGGAAAGTGGGTTTGGAGGCAGACAGAGGCTAAATGGGGCAGTTGCAGAGTAGGAAATAGATTGCAGGAGTTCTGACTCCTGAGATCTCGGGCAGTGACAAAGTGAGCTGTTACAAAGAGGAAATACGTCCCATGGGAGCACCGAGGGAGTACATCAGCCAACTCCAGAGTCTGGCAGCAGGCTCTGATCTCCTCAGGTTGTCTTGGCTGACATGTTTTCTTCAGCATAGCAGTGTCAAAGCCATGACTTTGATGTTTTCCCTTGCTCTGTTCACTGTTCTTGGTGGCCCATGTTTCAACGTTGTCCTGAATCTCTGATGGCAGATGGATCTGGGATGTGTCACTCCACTCTGAATGTCTTTTGACTCATACAGTGCTTCAGAGACTCTTCTAGCTTGTGTAACTCAGGGTGAAAATTGTCCTTAGATCCAACTGTTTTTTGGACGCAAATAGAGGCTAGAGCATATGACCAGTAAATTGAAGACTGTCCCAGATGTATAACCATAACTATTTGGGTTAATGGTGATTTTAAAATGACTTTGCAATGATAATATGTCAACATATCCTCTGGCATGGTGCTTAAATCCGATTTTCCCTTACACCAAGATCTTTGTGCCTTAGCAGATGGACGATGCAGTTTGTATTTTGATGTGATGGTGTGTAACAGGGGTTATGACTCGAGTACAGACTGTTGCTGAAAAGACAGAGAAGAGCTGGGCTGTGGCACCAACAGAGGTAATGGACCTCAGCTGCTGGAAGGCTGTACTCTCTCTGTGTTGTACTGGAGCAAATTGCTGGTTGTGCTTTGTGAAACACTGGCTCTCTTGGCCACCTTGTAGCTTTTCTTAACGTGCTCAGGCTTTTATTTAAAACCTGAGCGGTCACTGGGCAGGGCTGTTCTCAGCCCTTCAGGAATCCTCTGGCCAGCCTGAACACTTGTCCCACGTGACAGAGAAATAACCCCCGACCAAGCCTGTCCTTTAGCTCTGGCTATGCATAGCAATGAATGAGGGGATGCCCTGAAGAAAAGCAGCAGCAGAGGGGTTTGCTTTCATTCTTGGAAATACTGTGTAAATCTGGATTAAAGGTGCAGCCCTGCAGCCCCCCCCCCCCCCCCCNCCCCCCCCCCCCCCCCAGTGGCCCCATTCCAGGGAGCAGCAGGGCTGGGTCGTGGGCACAGCAGAACTTCCCTGCAACAGGAAACAGCCGGGCTCTTCCCATCACTCTGCCAGAGCTGGGGAGGGAGGAGGAGTCTTGTCAGGACTGTTCTGTGCAGAGGGATGTGGTTCAACACTCGCTGCCTGAAATGCAAAGTCCAGGGCCACAGAGGTGCAAGATGTGGTGGAAAAACAGGTGCGAGTTCTGCAATCCCAACAGCTCCTGCCATCCTGTTGTTTTTGGGCTCTGAATATCACTGGGATGCTGACTTCCCAAATGACTGTAGCCTCAAAAAGTAAACCTTAGGTTTTTGGATAGATTTGGTGCAGTATTTGTATGAAGACCTAAAAATGGGACCCTCAGGAAAGCAACTGTTCCTCTCTGGAATGAGTTGATAAGGCCTCACGTGGTTGGAGCAAGGAGCACATTGTGAATGCAGGATGCATTCCTGTAATAAAGGTTGTGTAACTCAGATCTGACTCAACAGACAGTGGGGCCTGGTCACAAATTCATAGCATAAAGTAAAAATAGTGATTCTATTATGTCAGATTGTCTTTGCCTGGATTTTTTTGCATTTTGTTTGTTTGGTTTGGCTTGTAGTTTTCAGGAGGGGTATGTAAGCCAGAAAAATACCAGATTACTTTCTGCTGCCCAACACTGGTTGAAAACTAGAAACCAGGATGAAAAATTTCAACGCAAAGCTAAATAATGGTTCAAAACCACAACCTTCAAATTCTTCCCTCCTGCCCTAGAGCTAGTGGTGATAAAAATGAGAGCTGATTCATTTCTTGGGTTTTAACCAAGCATTAGCCATAAGTCTAAATATTTGGTAGCTGGAAACCCAAAGGAGGAAATATTAATAATGCAGTATTGTATTTATGATTTATGCTATTATGATTTGACTATGTAAGCAGAACATAATGGGTTTGAAGTAAAACGTGAAAATTCAGTTTGAATATCAGGAAACATAGACTGCCTGATACTGTCCCAAGGGAAGGGGTGGAAACGCCACTGTCGGGCTCTCAGGGAGACAGGAGGCAGCGGGTGGCGGTGCCGGAATGGAACTGCGCTGTGCCGGGACAGTCCCCGCTGTGCCCCNGGCCCGGCCTGCCCGCGCCGCTCGCTGCCTTGCACTGGCGCCGCGCGGATGCAGCCAGCCCGTCGGGCGCGGTGGCCAAGTGGTAAGGCGTCGGTCTCGTAAACCGAAGATCGCGGGTTCGAACCCCGTCCGTGCCTGCCGAGGCAGCGCGGTGCGCTGGCAGCCCCGCCGCGGGGAGGCCGCGGACGCCGCCTCGTTTGCGGCTCATTTTTGCTGATGGTGTCGGAGATCCGGCCCCGGAGCCCGCGGGGGAGCTGCGGGTCACGGGGAAGTAACACCGTGCGGCCGGCCGGGTGTCCCCGGCTCTCGCGTGTCTGAGCCGCAGAACGCGTTGGAAGCCCGTGGGTGAGCATCCCCCAGAGCGCCGGCCGCGGTGTCCCCCAGCACCACGGGATGCAGAAACCTCCTTGCAGAGGACACTTCTCGGCGTTTTGCCTCAGGACCCGTGTCCTGAACGGGGTGAATCACAGCTAAAACAACGCTTGTGTTTGCGCTGTGACGCTGCAGGGGAGTGTTCTGTGAGGGGACGCTGCAGGTACGCTCGGGTGTGAAGAATCCCCGTGCTGGTGCTTTCTCCACAGGTGCTGGGTTTGATGTACTTCTCGCAGATAGGCTGAATCCTGCAATAAGCAAATGCAGCTATGAAAAGCTTAGTGCAGTTAAAATCGTGGAATTGGTAAGGTTGGACAAGCCCTGTAAGATCAAGTCCAACCATTAATCCAGCGCTGCCATGTTCACCGCTAAACTATGTCCTCAAGTGTCAAAATCCACATTTTTTAACCCTTTCAGAGATGTCGATTCCACCACTTTTCAGGGCAGCCTGTTCCAATGTCTGACCACCCCTTCTGTGAGATTGTATCATTTGCACAAGAATTGATCAATTGCTTGCTTCTTAATCTATCAGTCTGTGCAAAGCATCGCACATGTGCGAGGGCATTTCTGCTGCCTCTGTATAACATCACTTCGGTTATTGCTGCTTTCAGACAGCTTAAAATATGAAAAGAGTAGAGTCATTGTATTGCAAACTCAGGAATAGCCAGTTATCTGGGCAGCGCAGAGGAGCCTCTTCCAAACAACTTGCTGCTTTCTTTGATGGTTAAGAAAAAGCTGATTTTGCTGTTTCCTGTGCCACACTTGGCCTGGACCTGACTGGGCAGGAGACTGTTTGCCTTTGTCAGCAGGAGCTAGAAGTGCGTGTGCATGAGGTGTTTGGGGAGGTCTGTACAAAATGGTTGTGTAGTATGTTATTAGCAAGCCACAAAAGAAGCCATAGTACGTTTTAATATAAAAACAGGAAATGCAGTTTAGAACTTGTTTAGAAAAATGTAGAAACTATTTTACTTGCAAAATAGAGTGCTGTCAAAATCCCATCATCTTTGTTGGAGGCTTTTGAGGACAAAAGTTCCAACTTTGAAACACCCTCTTTTGATTTTTTTTTCCCCCTACATCATTTCACATCGGAATGTCAAACCAAAATGTTTCTCCTGGTTCAAGAGCTGTCTTGCAGCTTTTGCAGAGATGTTCAGAATTCTGTGGGTTTGTTTCTGCTCAAAACCAGTTGTGAATCTGAGGTTCTCCCTGAAGCAGGGTTCCCATCCTGGAAACGCAAGCAGTCGGGTCCTGCCCAAACGTGTGCCATGAACCCAGGACTGTGAACCAGGTATTTTAATAAAGCTCTGGTATTTCTGTTCTCTGTGGCCGTAACACATCCAGGCAGTTCACCAGTTGCTTAACTTCGGTCTCTGCAGAACTGGAATATTCCCTTCCAGCTCCCGGGTGTCTGTAAGGAAGGTCCTTCACAGGCTCCCTGCTGAATTCCCAGGGAGAGGCCCACAGAAGAGCCTTGTCCTAGGATTGCTGTTGTGCATCTTCACTTCTGGAGCAACACACATGGAACAGCAACACAACCGGATCCTTTCTGCTCAGGAACAGGCAGTTCTGTGTGTGCCATCCTGCCCTTGTTGTTGTCTTCAGGGCACGGTTGTGTTGCGCAGGCCACGTGTCTGCTCACCTCCCAGATTCCCACTCACTCTTCTTACTCACTCAGGCAATACATTTGATTTTGGCTTCAATTAATAGCTAAAGTCCTGAAGTGCCAGCCAGTGAACTTTAATCAAGACATTTATGATCTGATCATAGCTTTGCTGGAGATGGGTTTGTCTTGGGGTTTTTTGGTGGGTTGAGAAAAGAGTTGTTTATTTTGGACACAGGTCCTGACTGAAAACATAAACATTTTTAGGTGGCCCATTTCAGTTGAGTTAAGATCTTTGATTTTTTTTCCAGAAAATACTGAGCTGCCTCCCTCTGAATATAACACCTCTACGAAATGAGGAGCTATTAAATGAGGCCCCTTTTAATTATGTAATAAAAATATATTACAATTAATGTACTTGAAAGATGTGTTACTGCTGAAAATCTTGGCCATATTTAAATACAGAATTCCCTGACCTCTCTGGCTTGACAAACCAGTTATTCAGGGGTCAGTTATTCAGAATCCAGACTTTTTCGTGGTTGCTTTAAAATAAGTGTAAAAATTAATCAATTTTAACAGTATTTCTTCTAAAATTTCAATTTTAGCAGTATTTCTGAGTTATGTATTTTATGTATTTTTGAGAGGCTGACAGAAAATGTTTGCTTTTGAAAGCTAAGATGTGAATGGGGACTAAAAAGAATGGGTTTTGTTCGGATTATAATAACATTTTCAGTGCTTTGCAACTCTCCTGAGTGTCTGTCGCATCCTTTCTCAGGTCAAACTTCAGCAACCAAAGACCAGTGTGTTGGGAACACAGCAGGAGCTGTGTCTGGGTCAGAAATAGCAGTGAGATCACTGGAAAGCCTTGCTCGGACCTTGCTGTGTGGAGCCAGGCAGGGAAGGCTGGGCAGACCCGCTTCTCCCGTTAACAGTGTGTTGGATTGTTTTCCCCCTCTCCTGCTTTTTGGGTTATCCTTCCATGGGATGGCTGGCACCTTAAAAAGAAAAAAAAAAAAANGAAAAAAAAAGAAAAAAAAAAGAAAAAAGAAAAAAAGAGAGAGAGAGAGAGAGAGAGAAAAACCCCCAGCCATCCAAGCCCTGAAACCTTGACCTTGGAAAGAAAAGGCCTGTGCTGAGTTGTGCAAACAGAGCGTGGTGTGCCAGGGGTAAACAGGCTGAGCCAGCTGGGCCATGAGCCGGGCACAGCTCCCCTCCCACTGTGGGGGGCTGTCCCAGCAGCCCAGACCCGTCTTTGTGAGGTGAACAACAGGACCAGGCTGGGAGGATGTTCCATGTCCTCAGTCTGAAACCACGACAACATTTCCTGCAGGTTGGACAGCTAAACATACAAAGTGTTTCATAAAGCTGCCACTGCCAGCGAGACCACCCCAAACTGGGCAGGAGGCAGTGAGCTCAGATGAGGCAGCAGAACAGTATTTGCAGCATTGTCTGAGTCCCAAATATATGGCAGAGTAAATTAACCCGTGAGTAAATAAACCCCAAACGATGGAAATCTTCACATGGCTACAGCAATGTGATTCCCATTTCCATTATGCCTGGAATTTAATGGACTGCTGAAGTTTGACCAAAAGGCATTTCTTGTGTCAAAATGAAAAATTACAGATCAAAAGGGTGACTTTGCAGACAAACATATCGATCTAAAGCCTGGGTGACACAGACTTCCTGGAAGAGAGCCCAGAAGCATGTCTGTGTTTAAAGTCAAATGGCTGTAGCCTTTTACCACTGATGAATAAAAAATGTTTTTGTCTGCATGCCGGAGGCTCCAGCAGAAACAGAAATTACTCGATTTGTTCTGCCAGAGGAGCAGGTACGTGTTTGTGAATAGTAATCCATTGAATGCTACAGAATTCAGTGATTTTAAAAATGACAGTGAGATAGGAAATAAGAATTCTTTTTTTCCCCTTCAAAAGTCTATTTTTGGCACTACAGGAAAGGCAGAGTGAGAATCCTTATCTTGTGTTCAAGGAACAGAATTACTGGTGTCCACTTCTCCAGAAACGTGAGGGGAACAGTTGTGAAGTTCCCCCATAAGGAACCGAAGTTGTATTTTTGCTTTGGTGCAGGAGTATCAACTCTTACAGAGGTTCCCGAGTTTGCTACTGTCATCTGTAATTAGATATTAATAGACAGGTTAGAGTGTTCCTCTCTGACCAGGGTGGATGGAGGGCCCAGCACCAGCAATGCTTCTGCTCCTCTGGGAGCCAGGGGTACCAGTGGAAATGATGGTGCAGGATTTTGTGAATGAGCTTGGAGGGCACCCAGGAGAGGGAGTGGGAGTCCTCACTGCTGTTCTGGTGTAGTGCAGAGCAGCGCTCAGCTTCCCAAGGGAACCTGGGAAACAGATTTTGGATGAAAAAGTGGTGCTGAATGGCAGCTACTGCTTCTGGGGAGCCCAGAAAATGCCAGCTGACACTCCAGGCAGTGTGTCTCAAATGAGCTGCAATTATGCAGGGAGAGAGGAGCAAGAGGGATGGATGGGAGATTACTAATTCCTTCTTTGCAGCCTGTTTAACCTTAGCAGTACACAGAAGCCCTGCTCTTCTCCCTGACTCCCTCTCAGGTACTTTCTCATGTTCCTGGCTGTAAACTATATGAAAAAAAATTTTAAGAGGCTCAGAGCCTAGGCCTGGCAGGTTTGTGTGCAGGGTTCTCCTTATCTGTGTGAGTACACTCTTGCCTTTGCCACTGAGTGAAGTTCACTGCAGTGAGCAAGCTGTTGCACGATGAAGAGCAGTAACATGAGTATACCTTTCATTGTGATGATCTTTCTGTAAATTGGAAAAAAAGTCTGTTTGAGCTGATGAAATGATATGTTTGTAAATGCAGTGCCATGGAAGCAGAGTCAGGTGTTGGATTAATATAGCAATAGGACAAGAGGAAATGGCCTCAGGTTGCACCAGTGAGGGCTTAGGTTGGATAGTAGGAAAAATTTCTTCACCAAAAGGATGCCAAGCCTTGGAACGAGCTGCCCAGGGAAGTGGTTGAGTCACCCTCCCTGAAGGGATTTAAAAGGTGTGTTACTTAGGGACATGGCTTAGTGGTAGACTTAACAGTGCTGGGTTAACGTTGAGCTCTGAAAGGTCTTTTCCACCCTAAGCAATTCTCTGAATCTCATGGAGGGGAATTGCCTTTGCATTCTGCACAAAACAGCTCCACGGGCCTGGTGATTACAGTGACACAGACAGACTCAGAGGCCAGCCTGAGACATCGTGTCAGTGCGAAAGCTTCAGCAACGAACAGGACAAGAGGCGAAGGGCACACAGTGAAGCACAGGAGGTTCCATTTGAACATAAGGAAACACTTTTCCAAGTGAGGGGGACTGATACTGGAACTGATGTTGTGAAGTCTCCATCCTTGGAGAAATTCAAAAGCCATCCAGACACAGGCCCGGGCAGCCTTCTCTAGGTGACCCTGCTTGAGCAGGGGGTGGGACCAGGTGACCTCACAAGGTTCAGCCTCAGCTATTCTGTGAAACCCCTTTGCCTCTGAAGTTTTACTGTTTGCTGTGCCTGAAGAACACAGAGCCAAACCATCCCCTGCACTAAGAACAGTGGCTGCCTCAAAGGGTGCTCCCTGGGGCTGTGCCTTGCCAGCTCATTTGTGGCAGCAGTGCTTCGAACTAGTGCTGAGTTGGTACAACCACCCAAGGTAAAGAATTTAAACTGTATATGAATTCAAGGTAAGGACAGCCTAGTAGAGAATGTAATGTTTACTGTCTTCGAAGAAGCTGTAATAAACTTGGATGGGAAGCTTAAGCAAGAGATGGAGGAATCAGCCGGCCTTGCAAATATGTCAGAGGGTCCTTGGGAGCCTGAATTTTGTCTGTGTTACTGCTGAGCATTGTGGCCATCAGCTGAACCCAGATGGTTACAAAAGTTCGATGGCATTGTGCAGTTTGCACTGTTGCGGCCTTATTGGCACTGTGAGGATGATGCATCTGGATTGATTGAATCCTTGTCACTAATTTCACAGGGATTGTACCCAGGTTTGAACACATATTTCATCATGGGAAAAGGAAAGCAGGGGGTATGTGAGGCTCAACTGGTGTAGCTGGGTTTAAAGCCTCATTTCATACTTCCAGAGTGAAGCTAGGAGCACCAATACTTTGACAGCATCTTTAATTTTAGGAAAGCAGTCCTGCAATCACTGTCCCCTCTCAACAGTCACCGCAATGCCTCAGTGCCTGTGCAAGACCTGCACAGTGAGAAATGAGCTCCAAGCCTGAGCCTGGTCCCTTTGAGACTTGCTTGGGCTGAATTCCTGACTCCTGTCCTTTCATCACTCTGGGCCCAACTGAAAGAGTACTTGTGAGCTACCAAATATAGAATGTGCACAGCCTATTTTGCAACTGGAACTTGCAAATGCTGGAGTGGATTTCATGGACTGAAGCCCCCCAGGAAGGGAGCATTACAGTAAATAATGTTAGTGCATTTGTTTAATCCCTGGGGATTGTGGAACGTAGGATTAAAGTGGGCTAAGGGGATTTCCCCATTGACAGCTGCTCTCGGTGCACACACAATTTTTTTTATGTAACTTGTTCAGGCCCAAAGAATTTAAACTGCATATGGCACTGACCGTTATTTCCACATCTGGTTACACATATCTGTCTCCCCCAGTAATTGTCTTTAATAGACACAACTGGGGATGAGGTAGTTGTACTAAGAAGAGACAGAGCTCTGTGTTAGAACAGGAAACCATTATTTCTGAGCTTAATCATAGCTCATTAGTCCTGTGATTTTCTCCTTTCCCCAATATATGCACACATGCTTTAAATATGAAGGCCCAATTTTTGGTAGGACATTCCTCTTGTATGGACAATTTGCCAGAGGTTCTTTGGACAGGCAGAGCCTTGGCCAGTGAGTGGAGAACCAGAACATGTCTGAGCAGTGACTGGAGGCTGCAGCTCGCTGGTGTTACGTGGGTGCTCTGAGGTGAACCACCAGGTTCTAGTAAAGATCTCAGAGGAGGGACTGCAGTTTTCTATGCATCCTTAATGAACTTGGCTGCTCAGTGTTCCTGCAGAGGTACATGGGGTCAGGCCAGCTCATTGCAATATGTCATATTTGCACATTTCTGAACTTTAAATCACAAACTTGCTATTCCTACTGCTCTGATTAACAAAAAAAAAAACCCCAAAACAAACAAAAACCCACAAACACCCAAACAAACAAAAACCAAACCAAACCAAACAAAACTAACACCACCATCCACCCACCCACCCCCCTGCCCCCCCAAAAAAGAAAGAGATCTGACCCTGGTCTCTGGCATGGATTCATATTCTCAGGTGAAGACCAGTGAATTTCATCCTGTGCAATCAGTGGATTTCAACTATTTCTATCATTACACTGTGTTCAAGTTTAGTGTCTTTGACAATCCAATCTCTTTCTCAACAAGGTCAGATGCCGAAATACCAGGCTGTTGGCTACAAGCCATTCTTACTCACATGCTGCTTAGTGCCACACACAGGAGTTAACAAATCAGTGGGTGTACTGGCAGAGAAAGGCACTGCATAAGCACAGGCAGGATTGAGAAAGACAGACTCAGATTAATGCATGTGCTCAGCTGGACCAAGCAGCATCCACAGGGTCCATGTCCCACTCAGCAGCAGGCAGGGCAGTCTGCCACCCACAGAAGTTCCCTCCTGACTTCCGAGGTTTCACACCCAGCTTCCACTTTGTGAACACCTCTAAAGAAGCTACTCCATCTGGTTCGTGGCTCTTGTGAAAATGTTTTCTTTTTTTCCAAAGAGGGCTATTTTCAGAAGTGATAGAATCTGTTGTTCCATAGTTATTGTTCTGGGCTATTGCTGGTTAAACGTTATTAATATATTAGCCTTTTGGCTGCCAAACAGCTTGAAACAAATTGGTTATATTTATTTTCAGATTTGTGTAAGTTGTGATGCTTTACAACTTGATATGCTTGTGATTACATCTGAACTGTATGCGGAGCTAATCCTCTTCTGAGCTCCCATCCAGGCAGGGGGTGTACTCGTGCATTCCCTGTGCATGGATTCTGCACACCATGAAGGGCAGCCAGCAGGTATTTGTGAGAGGAGATGAAGTCCTAAGACCTGGCCTTCTCAGGTAGGGAAGTACCTGCTGCCAAGTGAAGACTTGCCTGAAATACGCCTTATCCTGTTACTACCACAGGGCTGCCAGGGGCGTCAGTGGAAGTGAGAACGGGTTGCCAGCAGCTGAGCACGTGGGATCCGACACCTTGCAGAAGAGCTCCTGCTGGCCAAAAATGTTGTGTGAAAGTCTTGCTCTGCTCTCATGAAAATTAAGAGGCGCTTCACATCAGTACCAATGGGGGCCAGGTCAAGACAAGAGGCAACATGTTTTGAGGCTGCTGAAAATAGCAAATTAAGCAGTTGCTCAGGACATCAGAGAAGCAATGTGCCATCAGCTCAATTAGGGAGGAACTCCATTCCCTGGCTCATGCTCTTCCTTCCATTACATAGGTACATTATTTGCTGTGAATTTGTTGTTCTCAGAATTGTTCTGTGGGGTTTTGAGCAGCTGCTTCATAGAGACAGATCAAAAAAAGCATTTAAAACAAAGAAAAAATTGAGAGCATGAAGTTGGCAGATGTAACTTGCATCCTGTAAGAGTAGCAGTCTCTTATTTCCTAAAAGCTGTTGAGGCGTTTACTTGTTCAACCTAAGTGATTTCTACAGCATCTATTCCCTTCATCAGAGAAAGGGTTGGTGTCTTTTACACCTTTTTGGGAAGTCTTAATTTCTACCAGGACTCTCTGGGCATCATCTCTGCAGAACCATTCCAGATGGTCAAGAAATTCTTCATTTCCCTACCTTCTGCCAGAATATCTTTATTTTCAAAAGGCTCACAGAGCTCTGTCCTTCTTCCAACCTTTTTGCCCATGGTCCGTGATTCACTTTGCATTCTACTATCAGTTTTAAACAACATGTTCCTTGGCTCTACATATTCATCAGGCTCCCAGCCAAGGAACACGTTCTTCTGTGTAGAGGATGGCTTCACAGTGTTGATCGAGAGCAATTCCATGGCAGATCAGTTCAAGTTCTCTCTCTGGCGTTCTCTCCACATAGGCTAGGTGGAGTCTCTTGCCACATCCGTAACAATGCATACGTGGGGCTGCCTTGTCTTCAGTATAGATACAGGAAAAAAATGTGGTGTAGATGACAGAGAGGTGCATTGGGTGCTGAACCCAAAGATTTGAAAGATGAGGCCTCTGGCAGTTAGCTTTGATTTTTTCATGCTTGAGCACACAATTATATAATGCATGAACACAAAATTACTACATATATGCATGACATAATTGTGTCCATGCATGACACAATTATGTCATGCATGGACACACAATTACCTCATGCATGAGCACACATTTAATGCATGAATGCACAATTACCTCATGCATGAGCACATTACATCACGCCTGAGCGCACAATTACGTCACTCATGAGCACACAATTACATAATGCATGAGCACAGAAGTCTTCCCAAAAGAAGCTAAAAACTTTTCGGGTCCTTGTGGCATTTTCTTAAAACAACGGCATGTGTTGTAATGAAACTACACAATCTATCTATACACGATACAGTTGTGCTTTGTGCCTAAGTTTTCTCGGCCATACAGGTGTACTCACCTAGCTTTAGTGGAAATGTGAATGAAGATACTTGGGACACATGGAAGGGTAGAGTATGTCCTCTGACATCCCTGTGATACAGACAAGGTGTCCGTGTCCAAGGTGTGCAGGGGAAGGCTGGACATATAGGGAGCAGTGCAGGGAACTGTGCATGGTGATGTGCAGGGAGATGTGCGGGGGGTGTGCAGGGAGCGCGCAGGGAAACTTGAGGGGGAACAGTGAAGGGAGATGTGCAGGGAAATATGTGGGGAGATACGCAGAGAGCAGTGTAAGATGTGCGGGGAGATACGCAGGGAGCAGTGTAGGGATATGCCGGCTGCGAGCATCCTCGGTGCGTGCGGGGTGCGGAGTAGGTGTCGCCGCCGGGCGATGCCGGGGTGGCCGCAGGGTTCGTCCGCGGGGTTTGGCCGCTGGGTCTGGCCCCCCGTCCCGGCTCGACCCTCGCCCCGCTCCGCGCAGCGCAGCGCCGGGAGCGGCCGGCAGGGGGCGCGCCGCCCCCTCGGTGCG
>VYZQ01029756.1:48148-112955 GCA_013400655.1 Mystacornis crossleyi
GGGGCGTCGCGGAGGGCAGCGGGTGGGGAGAGCAGCCCAAGAGAGCTGCCGGAGCCGCCGGGCCGGGCTGCGGCGGGAGCTGCCCGGCGCAGGGGTGGGGACTGGCCGCTTCCTTAAACGGCGCGGGAGCGGCGGAGCGAGCCCGCGCCGCGCCGGTGCCACGGACCGCGCCGACCCTCCCGGGACGCGGCCGCAACACGTGGAGCGAACTTTTGAGGGACGCGTGTCTGCGCCGGACGGGAGCCCCGCCGCCCGGGACCGCAACGCTGCACGGAGCAGCTCGTCTCTCTCCGGTTTGCTAGCTTTGGGTGTTGGATTTCGGCTTTTTTTTTTTTAATTAACATTTTTTCCTTCTGCTTTTGGGTGGTTTTGGTATTTTCCCCCTTTTCCTCTACTTCTCTGGTGCTCTTGTGTCGAGACACTTCAGTCTCGCTGGGGCAAACGCAGCGTTTGAAAAGCCGAGAGAAATGTTGCAACGTCCCTTGTGGCAACGCATTTTATTTATTTATTTATTTATATTTTTGCCTTTTGCAAGGGCAAAGAGGAAAGGTAGGAAAAAACCCACCGTGATCAATACCCATCTTAAATACCCATCTTCGAGCCACTAGGCTGCGGGAGGCAGGAGAGGGGAGCGCGGCCGCCTGCCTGCCTGCCCGCCGCCGCTCCCCGCTCGGCTATAGCTCAGCCCGAGCCCTTCCTGTGCGGCATCCCGAGGACCAGCGGGTCTGAGCGGGGAGGCGGCCGCGGGGGCCCGCGATCCCCTTTCCCGTGTCCCCCCACCCCCCACCTCAGAGCAGGTAACCGAGGGGCTCGGAANCGGAAAGGGCCTTAAATGTGCGCGTCCTACCGGTGCTGGCGGCCATCCCCGCGGCTTCGCGGCGGCCCGGACCGGCTCTGCCCGGCCCTGCCTTGGCGTGGAGCGAGCGCTCGGTTTCGCTCCCGCAAGACCATGTGCATCCTTCCCTCCACTTTCACTTTCAGAAAACACATCTGTTTTCTTTTTCCTTTCCTTTTTTTTTTTTTTTTTTTTTTTTTTTTTTCTTTTCATTATTTACGTTCTTTTGGTATTTTAGGACTCAGCCCTTCGAAGAGCTGAGCAGATGCCACGTGTCTGCTGAGCCAGGGTAGGAGACCACACGTGCACTTATGGAGAGGGACAAACCCCAAGCACCACGTGTTTGCTTCTCTCCCAGCAAGCAGAGATCAGGTCTCATTTCTGGCTCTGCTTGCAACAGTCCAGCCCCAGAGCCAGAGCTGGGATGTTTCCAGGATGTTTTCCCTCCTTTGCAGACAGNTTTGAAAAGCCGAGAGAAATGTTGCAACGTCCCTTGTGGCAACGCATTTTATTTATTTATTTATTTATATTTTTGCCTTTTGCAAGGGCAAAGAGGAAAGGTAGGAAAAAACCCACCGTGATCAATACCCATCTTAAATACCCATCTTCGAGCCACTAGGCTGCGGGAGGCAGGAGAGGGGAGCGCGGCCGCCTGCCTGCCTGCCCGCCGCCGCTCCCCGCTCGGCTATAGCTCAGCCCGAGCCCTTCCTGTGCGGAATCCCGAGGACCAGCGGCTCTGAGCGGGGAGGCGGCCGCGGGGGCCCGCGATCCCCTTTCCCGTGTCCCCCCACCCCCCACCTCAGAGCAGGTAACCGAGGGGCTCGGAATTTTCTGTCCGTTTGGTGTTTTCGCTCCCGCCTCTCCGCGCACGAAGTTCCCGCAGGAGCGGCAGCGGGATCGGCGGTGTCGAGTCACGATGGGCGTCGGGGCCCGGCCCGAGGTGCGGAGCTAGCTCCGGGAGCTGGGACCGGGACAGCTCTCAAGTTCGGGGAGGGGACAGTGCGGATCGCTGCCTCCCCCGGCCGGGGGAATGATCCTGCTCCGGCGGGGTCCCCGGTGGCCCCGGGACGGGGGCTCTGCGCTGGCCGCGGTCACCGGCCAGAAAAAGGGGCTCAGTTAAAGATAGCGGTGAGCAGTGGTCGCCTGCGCCTGATAGGCGAGCTGAGGGCTGGGTCTTTGCGGGCGAGATGAGAGGTTCGTGTCTTCAACTGGCCTACAAAGTCCCAGTTCTCGGCTCCCGGGACCTGCCGGGCTCGCAGCGGGCGAAGACGGAGCGCGGCGGCGCCGCTGGCGCTGCCCAGGGCCGCTCGGGCGGGACGCGGGGCCCGGCCCGGGCGGGTTGGGGGCNCCGGGCTCCTGGGAATTCTCCTCTTACTCACCTAAACGTTTTTACCACCCAGCATTCCGGAGTTCCTTATTATTTGTCGAATTTCGATTCGGCACACTGCACGTCTGCAGACACTGGTTTGTGCTCCTTCTTTGGGCACGGTGTATATACAATTCCGGGTGTGTATATTACTCTTGGCTTGTATAGCATCGTATTTATAACTTCTGTGCCCGTCTGTGTTATGTTACATTACACTACGTTTTAAGTTCTTAGAATTATTTTGAGGGTCCTCATAATTTTTTGGTTTATGTAGAGATGTTTTTACTTCTCTCTTGTAAAAAGTCAGTGATATTGACCTCCAGTAAAGAAAAAGGCCAAGTGGCAACAGTATTCTCATGGCTAAGATCTGTAAAAGCAAATGGAAAATTAAAATCTTCCTGTGTGTTTTCTTGAGCCACTTAGAATTACATTTTCTCTCTGATGTAGCATTGGAGGAGTCTACATTCTGTATGTGTACACAGACGCGCAGAACTTTTATGCTCTGTTCCCATGAAAATTTTACGAACAAATTCAGTTTTCAGTATAATTTTCTGTAGCAATTGCCCATGAAAAAGTAACAATGTTAACTCTTTCACAATTAGGAGAAATTTGCAAATGCTGCTACAGACCTCTGCGTATTTTTTTGGCCTTCAGCCCTTTGTATCCAAACACTTGTGTGCAGCATGCTAACGTATATTAATAGCTATTGCTCTGACACGTCAGAACAGACAGACCTTGACAGATCAGAATTATTTCCTATGTGTGGTCCCTCAGGTGTTTCTTTTGACTTGGGGGACAGTGGACGCAGTCAGGTCTTACTTGGGCCTGTCGTCATGATCCTGTCCTGGTTGGGAGCTTTCTTTGAAATCAAAATTTCAAGGAAAACTTTCTGCACGTTTCATTTCTCTGTACGCCTGTTTTTCCAACGAACTCAGTCTAGCGGCTGCAAAAAGGAAAAGTATGTGAAAGTAAGGAGTAAATGCAAAGATACTGTTACCCGTTTAGGGGAGAACCCCTCGGAGCCTGCTCTGCCGGCCTACTTGTAGCCCTCTTCTCCCTGCAGATCTGTAGCCCTTAACGAAATTAATCTGCAGTGAAATCACAGAAATATGATTCTAATCATCCGCCCTGGAACAAGTCAGTGCTACAAGAAGATGAGCATAGTGTAAAAATGCTTTAGGCACACAGAGCCATATCATTAACATTAAAACCTGATGGTGCGAAAGGGGGGACGAGGAGCAGATCCCTGTACCGCCTTAGCCTGCTCCTTCCAACTTGTGCAACTTCTGAGGCATCTCTGGCAAGCAGCAATTTTTGTGGAGGTTGGTCGTGTTGCCAGTCATGCTCCTGGACTTGCTGGTGGGCTAAAGTGAAGTTTTCCCTTTCATAGGAGAGTTTCTTAATTGTGCTATGTTTTGTAAAGCTGGGTAAACAGCTGAGTTTAGCTTCTGTCAGGTTTAACATAATCTAGATTCTCTTTTTTCCAGCAACAATTGGTTTCTTCCTGCCTTTAAGTAGCTCTGGCAGGTTTTGTCCCCCTGAAACATCTTTTTGAGCACTATATAGCATAATTTGAGTTACTACCTTTTCATTTGAGTGCACCAGTCAAGTTTCAGTGGAAGCCTGGGTTCTGTAGAGAGCGAGTGCTCAGCATTTTATGGTCACCAGGGTTTGTTAAATGTGTACCTTTGAGCTTCCAACTCCCTAGTCACTTTTAGATTTTTTTTTTCCTTAATGGCATTTGCCAAGGTGAAAGGACACATTTTTTAAGCAATATTCATCTGTTTGCACTAGTGTGGATATAGTTGTCTATAGCTGCTAGAATTCTGTTTACAGACTGGCTGGTACTAGGAATGTGGGTTTTTCTCCATTCATCTACATTATTAGGATTATTTAGATCCTAGCCACACATGCTACATTGACAGGCACTTTCCAACTTCTGTCTGTGCCCCAAAGAACATACAGTACAATGCAGATGTACTTCTCAGCATCTGGTTTACACTGTGGAGTTTAAACATTCTCTCTGAATTAGAGTTCAGGCTGGAAAGGAACATTCCCTCATGCCCCAAATGACTTTTTGTGGGTCAAATTACCAAGTAAAAATATTTTATTTTTAAATAATATTGGTCTGAAGGCTGGGTTGGGGGTAGACCATGGTTTAGCACTTTCAAATGCTAAAGAAGATGGTTCAAGCTTCTGCTGCAAGTTGTGGACAAGCTCTTAAATGATTGTTTTAGCTCTGGGGCTTTCATAATGTTCTGTGCTCTCTGGGATGCAGATTCAGTTATTCCCCCCTCCCTGGTTAATAATGGGGCTTTGTTTTATTTTCACTTATAAACTTTTCTGCCTCTCTTGCTAATCTTTCTGTGTGTACAAATATGCTTTCTTTGTCAGTCAGACTTGGCAATACTGAGGCCACATTAAACTAGTTCTGGGCAGTACAGCAAGGCTTTCTATTTATCAGGGCCTTTCCGGGGAAGTTTATTACACTGTAGGAGTGACATTTTCAGCCTTCTGAAAGAGTTGGTAAATATTTGGCAGGTTTTACTCCTTCAGCAAAAAAAAAAGGCCATATTTTATCTGTGATAAGGCCTGAAAGAAAACTATCTAGGCATTAAGGCTTGAGTTGTTGGGCAGAAGGGTGGGGTTCGTGCAGGATATTCTTTGAATTGCCCTGAGTGAAGTCAAATGTTTGCCTGCAATTTAAGAACCACTGTTCCTCTATGTTTGCAAATAGAGACCTTCGAGCCAGGGCTGTATTTTAAGTTGCAGGAGGGCAAAGAGCAGAGCAAGTCTGTGGTGTCTGGGTTACAGATACATGTAATCAGGGGCAGGTTGGAGTCAGATCGTGCCTGGGGTCTGCTCTGTTGTTCAGTACAGATCTTTCACAGAATCCTGGACATGCTCGTGTTAGAGCTTTGCACCTTAGAGAGGACTGAACCTCTCAGGAGTGGAGCAGTGAGTGTGTGCTCAGCTTGCAGACACTTTTCCCTCTGCTCTTGGCTCCATCTGCAGATGGCAAACGCCAAGCTCGGGCTGTGCTCGGTGCCAGCTCCCGCTCCAGGCCAGCTCTTCAGCACACAGAGGCAAACCAGACGTGGAAGGGAATGTGCTTCTCCCTTCCCACTGCTGGCCTACTTGAGAAAATCCTTCCAGCTCCTGCTGATTTCATCACTTGCCTTCCTGAGGACCCAAACGTGCCAGGTCTCAGAGGGGAGGGGAAGAGGGGAGGAGAGCCTGGAAGAGGCTGCAGGATGGCTGGTGCTGGCCCACAGGTGGGGACACATCTCTGAGGCTTTGGCTCCTTGCCACAGTCCGAGTGACATCCCTGCCAAAGGAAAATTGGTGGCACCTGCGTGATTTCCCAAAGCACTTTGCTGTCTCCTTTTGCCAGTGTGATCCTTGCTTGATAGAGGGGTTTCTCTTGGACTTGATTGCTCTGGGGGAGCAAGTGAGAAGGAGAGTCTGTGTGGTGGTACTACAGGAAGGGTTACAACTGCTCAGATCCCAAAGAGGGGAGTGTCTGATGCTGGGGTAGGGAAACCCTCGCATGCTGAGGGCAGAATAGCTCTTTCAGATCGCATCACCAGCCTGGGCCTTCGCATGAACCTTGCTGTGAGCCAGCAGCGGTGTGGAAAAGAAATCATGTGGCTGCAGACTGAAGGAAATGAGCCAGGGTGATGCTGGTCTGGGCACAGCTTCCATTCCCAGCCCAACTCATGGGCTTTGGATTCATGGCATATTTCTTTAGCACTGAAGAATCAAAATATTTCCAAGACATTGCTTGGTTGATTTGATTTTGGATAGACTTCTTGAATTTTATTTGGATCTTGGTGGCCTGTCAGTTTATGAGGCTTAGGCTGTTGGGTTTTCCCTTCTATGGCAGCAGGCAATAGGCCTTTGTTCTTCGTGTCCTTTGGCAGAAAGTCCTTCATGGTGTCCCTGACGTCCATGTGGGTGGATGATGTGCCCACATTCCATGGCAGCGTGCAGGATTTCAGTATTTTCCCAATACAGATTTGTTAGTGACATCATTTATAGGTCCAGGACTGGACTTGTGATTCCTAGATCATGCCTGATAGTGTTGTCATTCATTATTGTTATTATTTTAATTACAAAGCATCCCACCTCACCAAGGCTTTGGAGTCCTGCTCAGGCAGTTACTGTGCAGAACTTGGCCAGTGGCAGGCAGATGCCGGGCCATGGAGGAATGCCCGCTGCTCCAGGTGGGTTTCCAAGGAGCAAACGTCACCCAAACTGTCTGGTCCTGTGAAAGGGTCAGTCCTGGATGGCTGGGTGCAGGGCAGGATCTCTTCCTATCCTTTTCCTGGTGAAATCTGATGAAAGAAAATAGTGACATTCCAGTTCTTGCAGCTGGTTTGCATCTCTATAAATGCACTTTACTTTTTTTTCCCCCTGTTCCAAGTATGGAATTTCCTCAAACGATAAAATTTGAAAGCAGATTTCATTCAGCAAAATCTCTCTGTTTGATAACTTTTAAAGTATGGTGAGGAACTCAATTTAAAACACCTTAATTCTATCAGCAGCCTGTAGAAATTAATCTACAGTGGCCCAAAGGCCAGCTAAAATTAGTCATGGTTTTATGTTTTTGGAAAAAAAACTCTTTAGGGGTGGCTCTGTTGTTACAAAGAACAGGGCTTTTGAGCACATGACTGTCGGTAGGGTTAAATTCAAATATGCAAGTGCAGTAGTTTAAAGAAAAAATTCCAGAAGCTGTTCAAGGCTCAGCTGCATTACAGAGCGACAATCAGGTTGGGTTAGGCAGAACTGCTGTAGACTGAAACATCTGGAATAATATCATGTTTCCCCAAAGTGGAATTTTCTTTAAGAGCTGCAGCAATTGCTTGATATTTGAGAGGGTGGAGCCAGCAGCAACGTACAAATGGCTGGAAAATGAGTTAAGAATCTATGGAGTGAAATATTGAGACTTTGTCAGGAATCATGATTTTGATTATGATCTCTTGTTTAAAGTATCAGCTAATTCTGAGAACTGGGGCTTTCCAGGCTGTGGAGATTGGTTGGACAGCTTATGCCGCAGCCAGAACTCGGCTCCTTGGCACTTGGCTTTTTAGTCTTTTGATGAATTCCAGTGAAACAAGTTGTGGCAAACTGATTTGGAGCTTTGGAGCCAGAATATGCATGAAAAATCTTGTATGAAAAGAGAGATTGTTTTGTAAAGAATTTGAATGTAGTTCAGTTAAAATATGCTTGATTTAAAACTATAAATGCTATTTTAATTTTTTTAAAGAAGGGTGAAAGTTTCCTCAATTCTTGCATTATTATATTATTATTTTACACTTGAGGGTTACTATAAAAGACTTGAAGTCTCAGTTGCACTTAAAATATTTTTTATTAAAAATCTGCTTTGACTACAGAGATATTTTGTATAATTGTAACTTCATCTGTTAATTTTGAAGGAAATATTACTGGAGAAGGAAAACATTCCCATGCAAATAACAGTTATACAGAACAAGGAACAGAAAGGTACTTAATCACAAATGAGCTCGCCCATTTTAATTTACCTTGGACGATAAAACCAAACAAATAATGTCATTTGGAAAAAAAATAGATATTTACAGTATCCATTTTTTCCGTGTTGTGGATTATTCAGCACTACTGTTAATGGTGTTTTACATCAAGCTTTCAATACATTAAGAATGACTGCTGCTGTACACATCCCAAAACCAGCCTGAATCCACATTTTAGAAACAACTTAAATGAAGGGGTTTCTAAACAATTTCACTGAACAATGAAATTCAGCTGAGTAACTTAAGCGGAATTTCTCAAATCTGAGTCAGTAAAGAGTTCCCAAAATGTCACGCACAATAGATAATAACAAAGGAGCAGAACTTCTCCAGATCTTTGCACAGTGTTTGTTACTGCAGCTCAGAGTGCTACACTGAGATTAGAATTACTTTACTCCAAGTCCCAGCCTAAATTTAGCTCCAGGATTCACATACTGCACTCACTTCATTGGAAGAGTTTGGTTCTCTTGTAGCATATTTGAGCTAGTTTTGCATCTCCTTGGGGAATAAATTACAGCCTGAATGAGAACATTCACACGTATTTATGGCATTAATGCTCTGTGCAGTCGGAGGGGCTGCGTGCAGTCGGCCTTTAAAACTAATGCTACCTCTAGCCCCCTTCCAGGGCTTCATTTAAGTTCTGTATCAATGGCCATCCAGCGCAGTGAGAAACAGTGAAACATTTTTTTCTGGTAGTGTTTCTTTGCAAACATAGCAATAAGTTTCTTGCTTTAGAATTTCCATCAGAGTGAACTCTTCCCCCCCCAGCCCAGCCCCATGTAACTGCACTTGTATAGCGAGTTCTTTCACATGCCCCAAATAAAAATGTAATAAATCCAAAGTAAGGAAAATGCTTATGAGCCAGTTTAAGGTGTTACGTAATACTAGTTACATAAAGTTTTGGATGTCTTTATACTTGTAAGGTATTATTGCCTTCAAAAAGAACACAAACTGCAGTTTAATTTCAAAACATTTTATAGTAGTTTAGTCTTAAAATACATAAATTTGCCTTGTAGATGTGGCTACATCACAGAACGAATTTACAGCTCTCCAAAGAAACAGCAGGTGTGCCCAGTGCTAAATAAAACATCTCCTGTAAGCCAGCAGAGATCTCCTGATCTGCACCAGCCCAGGATTTGTCCTATGCTCTAATTTTGGTGACGGGTAATGTTTTCAGACAGTCACGAGCACACTATCATTTTATAGCACTATGCTCATAACTGTTGGGAAATTTTGATACTTTCAAACCTTTTATAACTTTGAAATGTGTTTTCCAAACAGAAATATTTTTATAACTGGTCAGCTATCAGTGCTACATTAATGCCAAATTATGGTCAGTTGTTTGCAGGCAGAAAGCAGGATTTCAGTGCTTAAAAATACATATAAAGAGGCTGTTGCAAAGCACAGTGTGAGCTGTCCTGTAGGGTAGTGTGGATGGGATTATTACCCCTGAAGCCCTGACCTGGTGGGCTGCAAATGTAAGGGTTTCTTTAAAACCTGTGGTCAGGATCTTGTGCTACCTGTGCCTCTCTTGCCTGTGGCCTGTGCAGTGCACAGGAGGTGAACGGAATCAGTCACCAGACTGAGCTCTTCCTCTCATCTCCTCTCCTGCTGGAGTAAATTCAAACCCAGAAGGAAACACTTTAGTCCAGGTGAAAGAAACAGAGTACATCCCTGTACAGCCTCCAGAAATAGTCTCCCACCTGAATGATTTCCACAGCAACTAAGGATTTTACTTCTAACGAAATTTGCTGCAACTTCCCTATTCCAGGCGTGGCTCTGAATGTAAGCAGCACTGCTGAGCTATTACCTGATAGCCAGAAGCCTCTTGTTCATTACAAGTATTTTTAAAGGGGTAGAATTTCCCCTTTTGCCAAGCATTTCTTGTGCCCCATGCAGTACTGAACGGCAGTCATGAGCCAGGACACTGGTAGAGCATTTCCTGATAACTTCTCATTCTCACTGAAGTATCTCATTAGAAGTAGCTGGCAAAATTATTCCTAATTCACCCAATATGGAGTTCAGTTAACTAAATCAGTCTTAGCAGTGGGTCCTTGGTCTGGACTCCCTCTCAAGGCAGAGGAAAGGGGGAGATGGCCCCAGGGTCAGGGTGTCTCACTGGGCAAGTTAATACTTGAGGATGGGAGACACCTCTTACCCTACTAATCAGGAAGTTTGTAGAATCAGCTTTGAGTCACAGATGCAAAGGTTCCCCAGCAAGTGACGCAAATGGAAAGGTTTTTAACCACCTGTTTCAGTTAACTCTTAGGTTTGCTTGATGGCTTTGGTATGAGAGGTCTAAAACTTGCAGATGAGAAGCTGCTCCTGTAACAGGTCACTGGTGGTTGGGAACTGAACACCCGCAGGCACCAGCACTAGGGTGTGCCTGCAGCATCCAGCTGTTCTGAATGTTGCTGTGACTTTCTTTCAATCCCTATGGCAAGTGAATTGGGTTTCTCTAACCTATTCTTATGGCTCTAAAATACTAGCAATTTTAAGGACACCTAGCTCAGCCTCATGTTGCCAGATCCTGTCTAGTTTAATTAATGACTCAAATGAGGGGGGTTGTCCTGTGACTTACTGCTGTAAGGAGCTTCTGGATATATAGAGTTGGACCCCAAAACCATTGGGCATTCTCCACAGTAACCAGTGGTTATGAACCTGCACCTGGCAATCTGCTCCCTTTGGAAAAAAGTTTCAGAGTTACCCGTAAGAAGTAATGCTGAAATGAAAGGAAAAAGTCATGTAAACTCTCCCACACCTGCAGCACTAAGGCTGGGATCCCTAAGAATGTAAACTTCCTTTTCTGTCCAAGATTTTACTGCATTTTGTAGCCAAAAAAAAAGCTTAAACTGACAACAAAAGACCAACATCTTAAGCAGAGAGCAATATAGTTTAAAAGCTCAAGGTCACTGTATTAGTGCTTCAAGAAGAGTCAGGGCACCTGGGCTCAGCAGGCCATCTCTCTGGGAGCTGTGGGGTCCCTTCCCCTTCCCCTTCCCCTTCCCCTTCCCCGTTGTGCCCCAGTATCCAAAATAGACACTTTTCATGAATGCACTGGCAAGGAACAGCATGTGATGGGATTAGTGATGAGGCGAAGCCAAAACACTTATCAATTATTATATCTGTTTACTTCCTTAAAGAAGGCTTCCTTCAGAGGCACGTGCCTCCTCGCTTGTAACCGAATCCTCTGTGCTCTCCCTCGCTTGTTGAAAATTGATTTGCACATGCTTTGCTCCAGTGGAAGTCTCTTGGCTTGTCCCTATGAAATGTCACTGCTGGCGGGTGTTGCTGGGCATGGGTGTTCCCTGCCCTTGGGATGCTGGCACTGCACACAGGTCACACGCCTGCCTCGAGGAGTGGCTCTGTCTGGTCCGTCCAGGCTCCTCGAGTGCCACAAAAGGGGCAGTTGTGTCTTTAAAAGGAAAAAAGTGAAGCTTTCAGGTCCCAGTCTTCTCTACTTGCTCCTCCCCAGGGAATGGACACAATTTGACCTTTCTAAATTTTTATGAACTAGAAATAAGCCTTTGCTGGAAAGGTGGAAAAGCGCAGTGAAAAAAATCACCAGGATCATGTAAACTGTGGCTAATGAAATGTGGACTTACGTGACCACCCATAGCTGGTGCACATTTTATGCTTGACTTCTTCCATGCGATGAGTCCACTGCTAGCAGGGGCAATAGTTTTAATTACATGCTCCATATTTTTTTTAGGACTTTGTACACTGCTCAGACATAAGGGAACTAAAACACAAAACGTGCAAATGAAATGAATCTAAGTTCTTACCTGAGGCAAACTGAAGACTAAGCCCAATGCTTTTTAAAAGCTTGTAAATGACAATAATTACCTCCTGTTTTAATGCTAATACATTCTGACCATACACATGGTATTGTAATGCTCATAATCAGTATTGGTGTAAACATGGGGAGAATAAGTCTAAAGTTGCAATTTTTAAAAAAGTCAGAAACTGGACTTTGTGTGAATTCTTTGGAGTGTATGAGCACAGGAGTATTCTTATATTCTTTCCACTTATTTGACCTCAAAGAACTGGTAAGTGGAGAGCACCAGAACACCTGATATATCTACTTAAAGCTCCAGGTCAGTAGCATGCTTAAGCACATGCTTAACTTAAAGCATACAATTAATCACATCCCTGGTCCATGGAGTAATTAAACTTGCACTTAAACTTGTGCTTATGTACTTTGTACAGCAGAGTACCAGCCTGCAGGCATTCTCTGAATACTGCTGTGCCTGAGAAAGTGGTGAATCAGAAAGTGATTTTTGGCTGGAGTTCGAAAATGAGCTTAAAAGAGTGAGTTAGGCACCCAGAGCTCATTAGATTTGAATAGCTACAAAAAAGCTAGTCTTGTCAGCAGAGCCGAGTAAATAGCAAGGTGTGGCCATTTACTTTATGGTAATACCTCAGTTTTGTTTAAAGTGAAATGATTTTAAAAACCCATTTGCTCCATAATTCCCTGCTGCTCTCCCATAACTCTTTGCTTCTCTCAGTGCTGGGCAGACCAGACAGTTCCAGCAGAGCCCAGGCCGGGCAGCCCCTTGCGGGCAGCTTCTCTCTTAACTCACTGCTCGGGGTTTAGGTGGGGTCAGCACTGGGGCAGCACTGGCAGGTCGAGGCCAGCAGCATAGCTGCATTTCCTAGCAGTGATCAGTCTGGGCAGGGCGCTGTGGGAACACTCCTCTGGAGCCAGCGGGCATATGGGCACTGCTGGTCATTATCCATAGCCCGCCAGCCTGCTCCAGCACTGCTGGGGCCAGAGCCTTGGGTCACAGCTGCACTACCGAACCCAGCAGCTGATGGCACTGAGCGTGATCCTGGGCAGAACTGTGGCCTGGGACTCCTCCAGCCAGTCCTGGACATTGTGTGAAACTCAGCATGAGCGGTGGACCATTATCAACAGGCTGTTCGGACGTGTCCCCTTTCCCCCCTTCTTTTGGAGACTTCAACAGGACAGCAGTGGCCAGACTGAGCTGATTGGCCATGCCCTGGTTAATTTACTAGGAGTCATGGAGCCTCCTCCAAGCACAGCTTCTCCCCTGGCATTTTTCTCCTACTGTTCGACTGTTCTCCCTTCCTGTCCCTGTCCTGGTGCCAGCCAGTTTGGTAAGTCAGTCATGACACTGGCGAGCTCCCTTCTGAGCTGCTCTGAGTGTGCGTTGCCCACACATGGGCAATTTGGCCAGGCAGCAGTGCCATCCTCTTGGCCAGCCTGAGCCAGGTCATGGTCTCCTGCCACTCGAGTGTAAGGTGGCAGCCTCTAGTAGGCTTGTTGATGACTAATTGTTTTATTTTATATACTTAAAGTCAGCTGCTTTAATTTGCTTATTCTCCAAGGCTCTGTGTATAAATGCTAGTGAGGTCACCATGCTGAGGCAAACCAGGGCAGCATCAAAGGCTCCTCTTTGAAATATTGGCTTCTGGGTATCTGAATGGTGAGAGGCTCGCTTGCAAAGCAGCCTCTATGGAAAGTCTGTGTAACGTGTTTGATTATCCAGCTTTGCCATTTTCAAAGGGACCCAGTCAAGATGAACAGGGCCTAAATGTACCATCTCCTAAAAATAACTCTGGCTTTCCAGCTCCTCTGCTGATGTTGGGAGTGGGAGAAAAAAAAAGTGATGCTCTGAAATGAGGATTGTAAAGAGGGAGGAGATGTCAAACGCACGTGGTCAAACCCACCTCTTGTCAGCCCCGGAGGATGGGTGCTCTTCCGTTAGGGCTCGAGTGTTCCTCCCCTTTCAGGTCCCAGGCAGTTCCCCCCAGGCACTGGCTCTCCCGGTTGGGAGCTCAGCTGGGGAGCTGTGCTGGAGACAGTGACGATGGGGATATGGTCTGTTCCTTGGCAATGTGAGACACTTCCTGAAGTCTCCTAATGTGTGTGTTTTTATTTTTTTGTGGGCGAGGGACAGGGGCAGGACTGGCCAAGATGGATCACAGTTCTCACTGTGCATTCCTTTTGTGCTATACAGTTAATATTTTCTTGGGGACTGCTCATGTAATTTTCAAGATGGTGATTTTCAAGATCAGCCTGATCTTGGTTTTGAGAGAAAAATCAAAGCCACAACTCGTTTCAGAAAGCAAACCCCATTTGTAATGGTGTCTGGAAGCTTTGCCAGCGTTTCTCCAAAGCAGCTAATTAATTTCAGGGCCATGCTGATATCAGTTGCTCTCTTGGTGTCGTGTCCACTGGCTCATGCACCTGGAGTCAGCTCCAGGTTTGGGAAGTATACAGTCCCAGAGTCCTCGGAGCCCTGCTGTATCTTCAGCTGCTCTGAAGGCAACCCCTCATCTTTCCCAAGCTGCGTTCAGAGCCAGCACTGCTGCCATCTAAACCCAGAGGCTGAAGCTCTTGTCCGGGCACAGCAGGATCGGCAGCTGCTGTTTAAAAGGCTCAGAATCTCTCCTGTGAGTGGGTGTTACTCACTTGGTAATACCAGTCCATTCCAGCTGAGGATCTGTCCCTTTGTTTTGTGTATGGGACAATTTGTTTTCAATTTTTGTTTCTGAAAGGAAACTGTCAAGACAAAATTCACACTTAAAAAAATTAAGGGAAACAGCCCTTTGTCCGTTTCTAACAATCCCCTTCGATGACTAAAGCTGGAAGAATTCTAGAAACTGCAATAATTTTCTACCTTCACTTTGGTTTTGTTCTGCTGTTGCATTTTCTGAGTTTCAGATACAACACAACAAAAATAATTTGAGTTAATATCAGTGTAACCTAGAGATGTGTGCTTTGATCATCAGAATCTGATTGTGCTTTATCTAGAAGTGGGACTGGGGCAGCAGGGAGCCAAGAGCAGCTTGGGCAATATTCACTCCTCTTGTAGTGCACAGCCTCGTGTTGGCTTTGCAATCCAAGAGGGAACATGCAAAGCCTCTGTGAAGGGTGTTGCCCTTCAGCACATTTCCATCCTCACTCAATTCTGCCAGATCCAGTGCCAGTAAAATAAGATTGGGGGTGAGACAGCCTGCCCAGGCTGCAACAACTCCAGTTACCTGCTTTTCTGTGCCCTGGGTTTGCTCTGCCCGCTCGTGGTGGGGTCCTGGCTGCCGGGGAGATTGTGCTCTCCCTGGGGCAGGGGCTCATCAGATTTTCTTCCGTGGTGGTACAGCAACCAGTGCTGCAGGGGCCTGGGGCTCCCCTCAACTACAAAGAGTTGTTTATTGTCTATCCAAGAAGAAAAAAAAAAAAAAACCAAAAAAAACCCCTTTTGAAAACAATAACAACATGCATCTCATTTTCATTTTAGTCCTAAAAACTACGTGATGCTCATTACAAAAGAATTGATTATTTAAATGAATGAAGCAACCAGGAGTGCTGCTTTCAGTGTGGAACTGCTGATGCTCCGACTCATGCTCTGCTTCTCGTGGGCTCTGGCTTTTATGCTTCATTTAGGACATCAACGTTATTAGCATTTAGAGGACTGCTGCTTTTTTTTTTTTTTATTATTATTACACTGTTGTTGTAACTTTCTCAAAGATGCAAATAATATTTGGATCTGAATCATGGCTCATGTTTTATTACCAAATCAGGGCATACGGTTTGCTTTCAATTGACTTACAAACCTCAGAAGAAATTGTAAATGAAAATAAGGTGTGGCTCTGTGCAGTTCTGAGAGGGTCTCTGGGTTTTTAGATGCCAGGTTGTTTATTACCATGTGGGATGGGTGAGAATATTTGTCTTGTGTTGCACTTGTGGAACTTTTGTGACTCCCCAAGCATCCCTGGTCACACCAGCTGCGTGCATATCCCTGGAGACGGCTTGTGTGAATGGCAGCACCTGCAAACACGATGCTGGGCAAAGGGTCCCTTGCTGAGGGACCCAGTGTGATGTTTTTGCTACAAGAGGAAAGAAAAGAAGAAAATCCCTGAGAATGCTTAGGGGTTCCCTGCTTTGACACAAACTCTCCTGGATATCCTTGGGCATGTCACAAAGTCCTTCTCAAGGGCAACAGCTTGTAGGGACACTTGCAAGCCCATTACAGGATGGGGCCCACCCCAGCCCTCTACTGGCAGAATTCATGGGGAAACAACAGAGCAGAATTGTGAGAATCTGCCAGTAGTTTCTGTTGAGTCCACTGCCGTCAAAATACTGATCAGTTAAAAGGAAAGTGTTACTCCTTGCCCTAAGAACACGCAGGGCTAGGCTGGGATTTCTAGGAGGACTTGTGAATGAGGGTAGAAAATTCCCAGCCAAATACTTAGCACCTTTTTAGTTGGAAATGTATAGATCTTTTTCAGGTATTACATTAGCTGAAAGTTGTTAAGAAATCAGAAGTAATTCCCTAAAATCTCAGCTTCATTAATAAAAATAAAGCTGCTACAGATGGGTGTGAGGTCTCCTGCTGGGACCTGGATGCTGCGAGTGCCCTGGGGAGCTCCAGGTGCCCCTGGGATTGCAGGTTATGACCCAGTGTGGGATGTGTGGGGCCAGTCAGCTCTGGGGTCTCCACTTTCCCTGGCCAAAGCACCACTGCTCACCTGGGTGCTGGAACAATGAGTACTCGCAGGACAAGGTGATCTTGCCTTTTGCCCCTGTGGCTGGGGTGTTCCAGGGCTGCCTGCAGCGAGCTGTGCCAGGCTCCGTTTGGTGGCATTCTTGCGAGTGACAGACGAGCCATCTGGTGTTACGCTGAAACTCAGCACGGCGTTCAGGAGGAGCCCACAGGGATGGCAAAGCAGTTGCACACCTTCCCCTGCCGTGTGGACTGGGCACTGGGGCTGGGGCATGACTGGCACATCAGCAGGGCCGTGTGTGCCGTGCTGGAGAGAACGGACCCTGTCAGACCCTGCCCTCCTGGGGACCGACTGAGCGGCAGCAAGAAAAATGAGGGACTTTCAGGGGCAGCTGTGTTTTACTAACCCAGTCATAATGCCCCTAAAAATCCTTATTGTTCTTGCAATAGTCAACTGTGGCATGGGGAGGCCTGGAAGGAGGGCTCGAGGGCAGGTGGCCCTTGGGAAGGAGGGCTGGCAGGTCGGAGCAGGGTGTCAGGCTGGGGACAGTGTTTCTGTTGGAGTGGAACTAAAAGGACGTGGTGTTGTGACCTGTGGTGTGGAGCGTGTGCTTCTTATGATGCTCAGGGCATGAGAACTGGAGCACAAAGATGGGGAAATTAAACAAGCCGAGTGCTTTCCCTCCCTGTTGTGTCTGTCTGACATTTCCCCCCACCAGAGAAAATTCAACTGGAGAGATGCACCCCAAGCCCACAGAAAGAGCTGTTACCCAAACCATTCCTCCCTTCCCAATTCTGTTTTACTCCTCTTTCAGCAAACTCATTGCAGGTCTCTGCTCATCCACAGCATCTTTCTCTGAGCTTTATTCCTGCTCTCATAGATCAGACCATGATGAAGTAATTGCATGCAAAGAAGCAATTTGTTAAACAGAACCATAATATTCAATTATTTGCCGTCTTTATGCATTCTCATACTTTATTTGCACTTCTGAGAGCTTCTGTATGCTGAGTAAAAGTTTTTATTTTCATTGAGCTCTGCAGCAATGTTCAAAGCTTTTATCTTTTAATAACTCTAGGGGTACGGATAGACAAATTAATGGCTCCCTGGCCCCATAGCAGCAACAGTCCTTTCACATTGTCTGTGTGGATTACTTATTCATTACCTTTCTGAAAAGGCTTTGTTTATGTCTTTCAGCATTTTTATCAATTAATTGATATGATTATCAATTAATTCTGCTTTATATGCCTATGCCAATAGATTAGGAGTGCATGCGTTTTTGGGGGTTTTTTTAATTGGGTTTTATGGCTCTGGGGCAAGATTTACTCATTTGTTATTTGTCATTCTCAGGAGCATTTCAACTGCTTTTCTTAAAGCTGAATTCTTTATAAAGGAGAAGTGACTAGAAACCCTGAGCTGAGTCCCAGGTCTGGCTTAACTTTGTAAGGCACACTGACACACTGAGGCTGCTCCACTTAAGGTATGGTATGAACCAGGAGCTGATCCCATGGCTGTGGAATGAGTGTTCACATGGAGTCATCCTGCCCTAGCTATTTCAGCTGCTGTGTAAGCAAGTCCTAAAAGACAATCCTTGTCCCAGTGACTGTGTGACAGATAAGACAGACAATGGGCACAAGGAAGGCACCGCTATCAGTGAAGGATGGATACTGTCCAATCCGCTGGGAACAAAGAAACCTGGGCTGCTCAAGGCCCCACAGAACTGTCCAGGAGTGTCCTTCGTGCCAGCTGATTCCAGGAGTGTGACACTTATGGAACTGTTTGTGTCAGGACTTCCTGCTTTGACACCTTTGATTTCTGAGACTGCCTTGTCATAGGAAACCCCAGATTCGCTGCTCCTCTCCAAAGGGATTTCTGTATCCAGCAACTCTCATGTCTTCACTGGCTACTGAAATGAGATGAAAGGGTTTGAACGTTTCCTCGGCAAGATGGGTGGATGGAATTAGTTTAATCTGTTCTGATTCTGACACGTACAAGTCAACAGACCCAATCACCTCTTCTGCTAACAGGCTGCAAAACAACAGTCTACTGCTGTGGAATATTTTTTGAGATGGAAACAGGAGGATCAGTAATGGGGGTTTGTAACTTTTTTGGATGAGTTTCTCTTACAAATTTTATCTTTAGTATCACCACTTTAAATAAGAATATTTATATGTTAAAATAAACATTTTTTTTGCCCTGAAATACTGGAATACGCCTCTCCAGCCTCTTCTTACCTCACCTCTGCCACTGTGAAGAGAACCCAGTCATGGATTTTAAGGTCAGGACGAGTCAGAACTTCTAACAGAGGATGCGCACAGAGCAACTTCTGCAGTTCATCCTGCAGCCCAGGCCCTGATGAATGGATCTTTTTCTTATGTGCTGTGGGAACTCTGCCTTTAGAAATGTCTGAGAAGATGTTCCAGGGCTTTATAACCTTGTGTCTTGTTCCTTGTGGCAAGCTGCAAGTTGCCTGCTTATCCTGGCCTGTGTGGACAAAACCCTTCATGTGTGTGACTACACGCGGAGAGTAGGAGAGCACCGTGGTTTGGTGCTGTTTTTGTCAGATCTGTTCCCAAAGCAGCTCCCCCAGTTGCCACACTGCCGGTCAGAGAGGAGGGTTGGTGCAGCAGAGGTCTCTAGGATCACTTGCAGGATGCAGGTGCAGGCCAGGGGCTCACAAGCAGGATCCCTTGTGCACGTCCTGCAGTGGGATCCTGCTGGTCCCTCTTTAACACTTGAGGACATTGTCAGCAGACCCAAGTCCATTTCTCAGTGCCCACACTAAGCCACTCAGACTTCAAGAACAAATCTGACTAAATTGAGTTTTCTTTCTTTTTAAAGTTCAGTGTCACTTAGCACCTCCAATTTAGCTTGAAAAAAAAGCATAAATACCTAAAATAAAGGTGTTTTGAAAAGTACATGCAGGCAACTATGGGGGTTTTTCAGACTCAGTCTCTGGTGATGCCATCAGCTTCTACTGCTGTTGAGCACTGCCCCAGACTTCCTTCAAGTTGCCATCCCTAGTCTGTGCTAAGCATCATGAACATGAAAATAGATCCTGCTGAAATAGAACACCAAGGTCCTCACATGCACACAATTTTTTCTCTGAAAAACAGGTAACAACAGATGAGCTAAGCCTGAGCCACCATTGGTGGTGCTTTGCCCATCCTTGGAAGGTGCAGATTGGTGGCACTGCCCACAAAGAACTGACCCGAGGCAGCACAGAGCAAAGGCTGCAGGGTGAGATCCCAACAGGGAAAAGGAAAAAAAGGAAATTTCTCTTCAAGTACAGGTAATTCTGTTAATGCCTGCAAGGGGTCTCTTACTGCAGGGGAAGCTTGCTGAAATGCCCTGCACTGTCGTCAGCTGCTTTCAGTGCACAGCTCCTGTCCAGAACAGTTTAATGTGGTACATTCAATCAAACAGAAATTGTACGTCAATATACGTGGAATAAAACCAGAACAGGAAATACATTGTGCAGGCAAATTTATTGATTTCTTTTACTGAAGCCCTGTGGTACTTTGCTGTAGTTTCTGATGAATAAATAGCTGCTTCACAGAGGAAATAAAGTTATTTAGGCAAAATTTTGTCATAGTTTAAACATTTAATTTTCAACAAGACTGAATAAATCCAAGCTTTCAAGGAACCTTCAGCTTTAGCAGGTGGTTATTGGGCTTTGTCTTTTTAACTGGACCAGAATTGGCCATGTTTCATTAAGACAACATTTGCTGGAGTTGGTAGGAAAGAAACTACAGCTTCTCCAGTGGGATGGCTGGGCCAACCTTCACAGGAGCTGGACCCTGTTCTGGTACCCAGTTTGTATTGCCTGGGGTTCAAAGGTTGATACTTGGTACTTTTAAAAGAGAAAAACCAAAACAACTCCCCAGCAAAGTGAGCTGACGTTCCCTGGGTCTCAAGTTCAGCACACAAACTCATCAGCTGATCTGGAACACCATGACTGTGCCTTTCTCTGCAACATCAAGTTTGAAAACTTTGTTATGTCATTGGAGCAGGATTTGTCTTCTTAACCTAGAAGCCCAGCAGACAGAAAGTTCTTTTGTCACTGAGGTTGATGCTGCTTTATATGCAGCTTTAAAAAAAAAAAAAAAAAAAAAAAAAACCCCCAAAACAACTCAGCTTTCAAAGGATGAAAAANGAGGCTGCAAGAAAAACAACTGTGGTATCCCAGGTAAATAATGTTGTTGGGTGTAATGATTTAAATCCCACATTATAATTGTCAGAAGTCCTCTTGGCTATTTGTCCTGTTGTCATGGGCCCATGACCTGGCTCAGTGTGACAAACACTGAAGAGGTCCCCGATGATTAGTGTACCTGCAAAACATTCCTTATATTTCTAAGCTGATATTCCTGTAAACTTCACTTGTTCTTTCTGTCTGTAAACTCCGACTGGTTCTTTAAGCTCAATAGCAACATCCTCATAGAAGAAGAATGCAGAGAAATTCAGAGTTGTAGCAACCCAGTTTGTAAATTTAGAATACCAGTAAGCCCATGGAGCTGGGCATGATGCATTTAGTCTGCACTTAAGGGAAGGCAATGAAGTTTCCTCTGCACACCCCCAGACTCCTCAGGCTGCTCATCTGCCTCAAGAGAGAAGCTGAGCAGTACAAGGACTCACTGCTGTGCTTCTGAATCTGTGGAGGAGCAATTTGTTTTTTCCTTAAACTTCCTGTGACTTTTGCTCAGTGTTTTTAAAGGAAAAATTAAAGACTTACTCGTTTCTACAGCCTACCCTTTACAAATATACTCCCAGTTCATCCACTTCTGGTGAGTCATTCACTTCTCCGACAGCAGACTGACATCCTGATCAGTGCCAGCATATACAAGAGGCATTTTCATTCATTGCATAATAAAGTGGAACGGGGGAGGACTGATGATCCAGTAGGACCCAGTGGCATTTCCAGTGTGCCATTGCACAAGACAGGTCTTGCCCACCCATTGGTACCACAGTCAGACCACATCCCCATTACAGTATATTCTGATACTTACCTCAGGTGTCACAGATCTTATGCTATGTGTAGTACCAAGGTTTTTTTTGCTCCATAACAGGCGAGAAGCAAATCTATGGATCCCAGTGTGTGGATTTCCAAGTAGTTACAGCTTGCACTTAACTGGGGGAAAGGAAGCCAAAGGAAATCATGTGCATTGGAATCAAATACCATTTTTAGGCGTGTGTATTTCAACAGTGATTAAAATAGCCAGGGACCAAGGCACACTCATGATTAATGGTCTCTGCAAGCTGAGGACATGTCCTACAGCCTCAGGCCCTCCTGAGAGACACCCATGAGGAGTAGGAACTGCTTGGTTAGGCTTTATCTTCCTTCGTGGTGTGGATCAGCTTTATCATGTGGCTTGAAATATTTTCTCCTGTTTCTGGAGCCTGTGCTGTGTGTAAGCAGCTCCAGCCCAGCCTGAAGCAGAGGCACATCCCCGCATTGCGTTCCCATGGGGCCGGCAGCCGGCAGGTGCTTCCCTGGGCTCTGCCTGGCACGCTCAGCTGGTGCTACACTTGGAACAAGACCAACCAAATGATTATTTTAAAGCTGCCCATTTTTTCTGACTCTGTTCTCATTCACGTTTTGTGACTTTGCTACTTTGTAAACCCCTGCAATGTCCCTCTGGCCAGTGGCAGCTAAACCACTGAGCAGTGAGTTGCCCAGCAGGTACAGGAAATTTCATGATGGACAAACCTGTGAGACACATGAAGGTGAGCTTGGAGGCCCTGACTGTACCTTGTCCCTGTCACAGGATACAGCTGGGTACTTCAGGACTGCTCAGCCCCGTTCAGTGAGGCTCCCTGGCCAGTCTCAGTGGGATATGGCAGCAGGGCTGGCACTCTCCAGCTCTCTGATTATTTGATGCCAGACGAGAAGCTCCCCAAGGCCCTCAGAGCTCCAGGAGGAGCTGTGAGTCGCTCTGAGGTGCTGGAGAGGGCTGAAACCCACACAGGAGGTGAGCTGGGGGCTGCTCCACGCTCCACCCTCGCTCCCTGTGTGGCAAAAAGCACAGGCTTAACCTCTGGGTGCCTCCCGCCCCAGCTGAAGCAGAGATAGGAAACTCTCCCCGTCTCAGTGGGTTTCTGCAGCACTTAATTGATTTGTGCTGCTAAGCAGCCCTGCAATAAATGAGTACAAGGTGTTAAAGAAGGATGCGTTAGTGGGAAAGATCCAGCTGAAACAAAGCTTAGATAGAAAACATGTGTGTGCTGCGAGAGACACTCACCCCATTCCCAGCGCCCAGCCCTGCACGGGGTGATTAATACTTTACAGAAACCCTGGATTGTTTTCAGGCCTCTGCCTTGTCCCGGAGCATCCCTACGGCCCAACTGTCCAGTGGGCATTGCTGCTTCAGAGCCCAACCAAGCAGCCGAGCAGCACCAAGGAATGCAGCCGCCCTGTTCCAGCAGCATGCAGACACCACTGCTTTGCCCATTAAGGATGTTTTTTCCTGCCCAGAGACAACAATACAAGGCATTGCTGTAAGAAAACCTGAAAAAGACACAAGTGAGGAACTTCTGGGAATTCCTCAGGGTTTTTTACCAGCTGCAGAGGAGGGTGAAAACTGTCGGCTACAAAAATATTATAGTTTATGCTGTTAAACAAATTGTCATTTGTCAACAGGTAGCTGAATTATGTCCAACTCTGCTGGCAGAGCCAGAACTGATTTTGTTCCCAATGCTATTGTATAGTTAACAGCTGGCAGCAAACTGGCAGTGAAGTCTGTGCTGGGCTGATAAATAACCCATCGAGCCTCGCAGCAGAAGCATCTCATGGAGCAACTGCAGCTCACGCTGGAACGTGTGGAGCAAACACTTCTTAACAATCTATGCACAGGTGGAGAACTACCTGATGAAAAGGTACTAGAAAAATGTTATTTAAATAAGACACAGATCTCCTAGGGTTATCAAAAGAACAAACCAGGTTTTAGGTCTAAGAATACCAAACCACAGCAGCAAACCAGCAAACATTAGCATTTCTCACTGACTGAAACTGAGTCTGGTAATAATGACTGAAATGTCCCAACCAAGTTCTAAGATACGAAAGGCAAGCCAGAAAACCAACAGAGAGAAATATTTCTGTATTTGTTTCACAGCCCCCAAATTCTGCTGGAGAATTTTCCACTCTTCCAGATGTTTTCTGAGGGAGAGAGAGAGAGATGTTCTGATTTCAAATGCTGTGTTGCTTCTAAGCCGATGAGACCACATTGTACCACCTGGGAGAAGGCAAGGTGACAAGTGACAATGTCCCATCAGGCTCATACAGTGATGTATCACTGCCCCATGTTCTGTACTTAACACTGCTCTGGTTTTGTCTTTGCTTTGCAGGCATTTTATTTTTATCGTGGGTAAGAGCAGGAATGTGTGTGTTTCTGAGAGAGAATGAGCATGGAGCTGCAAGCTTCATCTCAGTGCAAATAATATTTTGGCAGGAAACCTGCAGGAGATTAAATTAGGGGCCTAACGACTGAATATTAAACATTTCAAATTTTGAGTTCCTTTAAATAAGCAGCTACAAAACAAGGAAGAGTCTGACAAAATTGCTAGGTCCAGAAGCACTAGAGGAATCCACTAAGGGTCACTTGTTTTTTGGTGCAAATTTGAAAGGGCTTTTCATTATTATTTTTATTAGTAGCTGTATATGTCAACATGCTATTTCCTCAATGCATTTTGAGTCCGCATTAGCCAAAGTTTTAGGTGTTGGCAGACTTGCTACAATGGAAGGGAAATGCCAATGGAATAACTTTAAACATGATCCAATCCCTGATGATTCACTAGATGTGTTAAAATTTCCTTTGAGACCATGTAAGTAATGCAGGGACTGGAGTGCAGAGAGCCTGTGACTCAGCTCTCTGAGGCAGCGGGAGGATGTCAGAATTACTCACAGGGACAGGAGGAATCTCATTTATCTATTTATAGGCAAGGCCGAGATGAGTTTGAACTATTAAAGAGCTGAGTTTGCCAGTTCTCATAGGGGAGGAGGAGGGAAAGACCTCACTTTTGTCAAAATCAAAGCCTCGTTTTCCCTCATTTCCAAAGCTGGTGACTGGCCAGTTACGTTTTCACGTGCTCACACAGGCAGCACAGGGCTCCTCCTCCTTGTCTCTAAGTCCCACTTAAGTGTCCAGTGCCCACTTTGTCAAATCCTGTCTGCTGCACGCTTCTAGGAGCACAGGGCTCAGCATTACTGATCCAGTCTCCCACTATCACAATCAATTACATCATATTACTCTTTTTGGCAGGTTATTCCAACACTTAATTTAAATTTCCAGCCCTAATATAATTTGTTCTTGTGCCAGCATCATAATTTAGTTTAAACAATTCTCCTTTTTTCTCTGATCTTTACCTATCAGATGTATTTACCAAAAACAATCCTATCTGCTCTCGTCTTTGTTTTGAGAAACTAAACAAATGAAACTCTTCTAGTCTCCTCTTGTTCTAAACCCTCTTATCATCCTTAATGCCCTTCTCTGTAGCTGCTAATCTTCCTTGAACATGAGTGAACCTGTATCTTCTAGGACTGTATTTGCCTTTCCATATCAAATTGGTGGCTCACAGTTATCCCTCAGAGCAAGTAATTCTATGGTTTTTTCCTACCACCCTGCTTTTGTCATTCTCAAGTGAGTAATGTGATATTCTAGTGATTAATTTTTAACTGCCTGTCTTTATGCTTGGTCTATTCTATCTCAAATTCTGTCATTAAGTTACTGCTGATTGATGTTCTGATTCTTCTCTGTATTAGCAAAGCCTGTGTCCTCAGTAAATTTCTTTATGACATTCCTACAGCTGTGCCAGAGTCATTAACAAAATAAGTAAGACTGGCTCAAGACTGACCCTTGAGGAGTTCCACCCTCTAAGTGCCTCTGTCCGGCATTTCTCCTTCCCACAGAGCTCCCTGTCCTTGGCTTTAGCAGTTCTGCATTTGCCATCCGTGCTAATCCCCATCTTCTCAACTTCAACTACTAATTTCTCACGTGGTGTAATATCAGATTCTTGACTCAAGTCTGGATAGAGTATATCACCTGTATTGCATTTGTCTTCGAGAAAAAAAAAAATCAGTCATCAAAGAGAAATATGAGGTTAAGATGAGCTCCTTTAATGTGCCAGTTCTTTCCAAATCCTGAGGTGGAAATCTGCCAGTGCACCTTGATCTGAGCACATGGAATTCTTTAAGCTTTTCCTTTCCGTCTTATATGTGATAATTTTCATTCCCTTAACTATGTTCCTACGAGAAATCCTGTCTTTGCCCCATTGTCCAATATGATCATCTCTACTGAAAATGTAGGTAAAGTGGTTTTAATTAATTTTGGACCATATGTAGGACGGTCTAATCTCAATCCCATTCTCACTATATGACAACCACGTTTTTCCTCTTTTCCTCTTCTGTATTTATCTAACTGAAACCTTCTGCCATCTGTTTCATTTCCTTTTCAAAGTCTGATTCACAACTTTACTTTTGACATTTCTCATTCTACCCTTTTATTTTCTGACCTCAGCAAATTAAAATGGGATGACTGAGGCAAATAGTGCCTCGAGTCTTGCCCCAACACCCTTCTCTGATGCCACACTCCTGGCAAAGATGACAGTGTAGCTCATAAAGCAGGTCCAGAACTGTAGGACTGAACATGATCCTGGCACAGGGGCTCAGCACTGTGCAGGGTGATGAGCTCAAAAGGCAGGTGGTCATTCCCTGCAGTGGTTCCCCTCCAGACCTCTGATTTCAGTCTCTGGCTGCACCTGAATTGAACTGCACTGAACTGAACACCCCATTACTGCCCTTCAGGCCTTCTGCCCATCCCTTGCCTGCTCTCACCAAACTCATGCATGTGTTTGGGGCTGGTTATTTATCCCACTGGTTTTGGAGTGTTTCCCTTCAGGGTTTGTCCTCCTGCATGTTCCTGCTAGTTTTGGAATCCAGTTCCCATCACATTCAACTCCTCAGGTCTTCAGTGCAGTTGACTGCACTCCTTTGTTCCCTTAATTTTTCAACATTTTGCTTTGTGAGATGAATACTTTGGTGTGTGACTACAGACAGTGCTGGAGATTCAGCCCTAATGAGGTACCTTTAAAAACTCCATTTCTTAACCAGAGCCTTCAGAGGCTCTGGATGATTCAGAGCTTGGCGCTTTAGAGACAGTGAAAGAACTTCACTTGTCTTTCTTGTGTGTGTGAGACATTGTAACCCTTCTCAGGATGAACTAGCATTTTCATTTTATGGATAACAGACATAAAGAGCCTAAAGATCACACTTCAGAACATACTGCACACTATGAGGAATTAGTTAAGTGCCTGAGGTGAACTACAAAGCCTCCTGACCCCATTGAGATCGCTGCAAGCAGTCAGACTCTGCTCACCTGAAAACGAGGTGCCTGTGCCAAGCTATTTGCTTTGAATTCTGTCTGGTTCTTGAAGAAAGCAAAGCTCACCCAGACCATGGATCGACCTGTTCCAGATACTCAGCCAGGACAGGCTGCAGAGGCTTAGCTTAAACTGGCTGTACAAGGCCAATTCTAGAAAAGAGGAGCCAAACACTCAAAACACATCACAAAAATGTATTGGTCACCCAAACCCCTTTAAAAATCACTGTCATGTAGGGTATTTGTACTCAAAGTGTGATTTGAAGCTCAGCAGGAGGTCACTCAGTGACTCACTGACTTTCCCCACTCCCATGAGAATCACTCCGGGATCCTGCCTGTGACATGTCCTTGCTTTACTTGTTTTCTGAGCTGCAAAACGGCAGCAACATAACCCTTGCTTCCCCAAACAGCACGAGAGACCTACAGGCCATGCTGCTGTCCCAAAAGGATGGAAGATAGATGGAAGCTCTTCCACTGGCAAACTGATGCATGTCCCATCCCTGTAGAAAGAGATGAAATGGCAGAGCAAAGCAAATTTCTCTCCTCTCCATTAATACTCTGGAGGGGGAGAAAAACTGTGCCCCACTGCCAGAGCATGTCTGCATCGAATTCACAGTGCTCTGCTGGGCACCTACGGACCTTGGCAGTGTCACAGGACTAGTGTTTGTCTAAAAAAGTAGCCTCCTTGTGAACAGGCTCTTTGCTTTAGGAAACACAAAGCAGTCTTGTCTTCCAAGTGTCCAAGCCTTCTTTTCACGTCTGTTTAGTCCTTCAGTAGCATTTATTTTTGGCCTTGAGAGAAAAACACAACTCCACATTAAAGGGATGGTGTCCAGTTAAACCCACAGGCTGCACCACCCTTTGCTCCCCCCTTGCAGGGGAAGGCAGTGGAGGAGACCAAGAAAAAAACAAGACAAAAGTCTATCGCCTGTTGGGCGCAAAACTGCTTTTGCTTTCCAGTGAAAAGGAGCAGAGCATCCTCAGCAGCACAGAGCAATTGGCCAAACAGGCCGGAGCCTGGATGCCTGAGGCTTTTGAGTAACAGTAATAACAAGTCCAGGGGCCACATTTCCATTTGTCCTGGAAAGCTTTTCCAGCTGGGATAGCTCAGAGCAGGGAGACACCAACGTTCCACATTGTTGTCTTCAGTTCGTGGTGGGTCTAACTCTGGCAATGCCAGACTTCTGCATATCACCTGTCAATGATACCAAATCAGAAACACACCCTTTCAGGCTGCCCCTCCGTGCCCACAGCCCTTCCAGCCCCTCAGGACAAGGCTGCTCATGCTGTGTGAGTGAGCTGCAGATGGGCTGCAGGTCACCACTGCCTCCTGAGCCAGCTGCAGGCACATGTCCACCCTGTTCGAGGTAAGTGCTAAGCCAAAGTGCTCAGGCTTCCAGTGGATTATGCTCATGTGTTTAACTCCGAACAGGAGAGATATTCCCAGAGCCAGTGGCAGCTTTGTCACCTCCAGCATAGTCTCATGACTGTGTGTGGCCTGAGGCAGCTGCAGAAGGGCCATCTGAGGGCTCACAAAGCTGAAGCCTGAGGCACAAAGTTCAAGGCAGAGGTTCTGTATGGACAGTGTGTGTGGTCAGGACCTGCATTCCTTGGGGGAGAGGCAGAGAGGAGAGCAGGAGTGCCTCAGGAGCTCTCCTGACTGGATCTGCAAGAGGAATTAAGCTCATTTTGGCCACAAACTATGTTTTGGGCCACCCATCAGCATTCAGCATCCCAGGTCAGGGAGCTGTGCTCCCTGCCTATAGCACAGTGACTGAGCTGGGGCCCTAGAACAGTCCCTAAAGCACCCTGCTCTCAAATTCTGTGGGACAGCGACCGCAGCCCTGCTCACTGAAATCAATGGGACTGTGGCCACAGCCCTGATTCATCTCCCTCCTCCATCAATACCTTATCTTTTAGGTCCATTGGTTTCAGTGATTGGAGCTGTCAGGGCCTGGGTGTCCATGAGGGCATGGCTGCGCCCAAAGAAATAGAGGCAGCAACTCCTGGAGGATAGAAGCTGCAATCCCAGGAAAGCCTGTGTCTGCCTCACGCTTAGTGAGTTAGGGGAATATTAACAACGCATCACTCAGAATAAATGCTTCTGGATGCCTGGCTGACTTTGGCAAGGGGCACTTTGAGAAGGATAAAACTGCATTTTCATTCCTGAGAATCCTCCTCCAGTAATGAGATGTGCCCCATGGGATGCCGGTAACATATTGGTACTGTCTGCAGAGTAGCTGGGGGCTTGGGGCTGACATTGCTAAACCGTGCACACAAACCACCACTGAATGTCACCAGTCCAGATCTAGGATTTACAAACACACACACAGCCACAGGTAGTCTGTTCTCCAATTAGGCTGGGAATCTAAAAAAAACAGAAAACAAAACCAACCCTCAGTCATTTTGTATTCTTTCCTTTGCTTACAAAACATCATTAAAATAATTAGAAAAACAGATGCATTGTATCAGTAACTGACAAATTAAGAATTCAGTCATGGTTGTTCAGAAACCCACTGCCTCTTTGCAGTACCAATAATGATTATTTATAGCCTGCTCTGCAAGGAAAACAATCCAGAAAAACGGAATGATTATAATGTAATGCAGTCATCCCCAGGGAGAAGTCTGGTGCAAGTTGCAGCCGAGATCTCACACTATTTTCTTGTCTTGAATTTTAAACTTTATTGTAGGTACTCTTTGTGTATTTTGCACAAAATGTCTCGGCTCCTCTATAGCAAGTACCCATTTTACTTCTGCAGAATTTCATTGAACTTACCCCTGATTTATAAGAGGCAGATCCATATTACTGCTTTATAGAGCAATCTCTTAGCTGCCTATTCACAAGGATGTGCAGCCTGGCAAAAGAATGAGCTGAGGGAATGAGCTGGGTGGCAGATGAGCTATGAGTCTCGATGATATCACCATAGCATCTGGAGCAGTTACACGCAGCACTAACACAGGGTATGAGAAATTCTCTGCTCTCAAAAAGAGCTAACAAAGAAAATACACAGAGGTTGGGAGGTATGGAAGAGCCATAGAAAAGCAAGGAGCTGCACAATGTCACATCACTAGCAACTGAGAGAGGCAGGAGCAAAGTCCCCATCTCAGCCCCCTCCAGCTTCATGTTGCCTTTGCTCCTTTCTGGTTCTGCATCTGGATATGATGCATCTTTAACTGGAAGCTCAATTCAGACAAAGAAAGTAATTTTTTTCTTATTTGCTAAGAGAACTGGCTTTCTGCTGGTTGTGCAAACGAATTCTTTCCCGTGATTAATACCTGTCTCCTGTGCTGAACATCAGTCTCTGCACGGATCAAATCTTAATGGAGCAAAGCTCTCTTCTCAAAAAAGAACATTTCCCATTTTTTTTGCAGGCATTCCTCCTCAGAATTGCCCTTGTTTAGCCCTATGATAATTTTATGATGCACTCCCAACATAACTCACAGTACTTCTCATTATTGTGTGCCACAAGTGTTTACTGAGCCATTTTTGTGGCAGATACCAGCCTTTAGATATTCCACATTTCCGGTTTCACTGGTGCCAATCACTCACTGTTCAGTACTGAGATGCAAGCCCCTAATTAATTTATACACAACGAAGTACTTCAGTCATTGCAATGAAAGCGTAATGGAGAGCAGACCATTAGGAAAAATTGGCTATCAAGCATGGAGAAATTATTTCCTTTTCATGTTTCCATCAATATTAAGATTGATTAATCATCTTGCAAAAAAACCCTCCCCCAATCCCAAACTGCCTTTACACTTTTCCACTAATGCTGGATGGGATATCTGGGCCAGTTTTGTTTTCTCTCACAGCAAGGAAACCTCTCTGATGTGCTGAGAACTGGGGACTTCACAGGGGACTTCACAACTGGTTCAACCCTACTCATATTCTCTTTATAGAATCAGAATATAATAGCCTGGTTTTAACAAAAAGAAATCAAGATTAAATTCAATATATTCTGAAGGAGTGAAAATTCCTAGTAACAGCTGAAAGGGAAGTGGAATCTATAAATGCCTCTTTCATCTTTATCAAATTACTATTCAGTGCAGTTACATTTATTAATAACAACATCCCTTAAACTACATTGTGAAAATCCATTTGCAAGAAATGCTTTAAAATGTTCAACAGGCTGTTGATGTTCAACAGATGATTTACCAAAAGCTAAAACAATTAAATACTATGAGCAGAGTGGGCATTTTCATGGCCATGGAGCTTGGCAGGGGGACATTATGGTATGATCAGAAATGGACAGTTTGCATAGCAAAAGTTTTTAATTCTATCATCTCCATTAGCAAGGGGTAAGGCAAGCAAAAAGCATTTTCTGACTTTTCCTTCATCTCACTTCCCTATCTAGTCACCCCTAAAATTGCTGATGGGCATTTCAAAGTTGTCACCTGTGGCATTTGCTACACACTGACATACCAGAGTGCTCTGAATCAGGTTCGGAGAGCAACCTGTGAGAGCAGATCACTGCTCCCAGAGGAAACATCCTCTGACTGTCCCAAACCCTGACAAGAAGATCCCTCTAAGAAGTTGTTTAATTGTCCCCATGAGGGTCTGACCAGGGAGGCAATCGCTACATTTTTTTCTCTTTCAACACTGGCCCTGGAAATTCTCATATTCTCCTCCTGTATATCTGTACTTGTTCTTTTAAACACAGTTGAAATGTCGATCACTGCTGAGCAATCACTGTGAAAGAACTGGATATTGACTCTAAATTCAGGTGGAGGAATCTGTCATTATTTTCCCACAAAAAAATTGCCGTTCCTGACTTTCGTGCACACCCTGCAACACAGAAGGTTCACTCAGGTCCCGGAGAATCGTTCCAGAAGGACACACTGTGAGTCCTTCTCTCAGTTGCTTCCAGCTTGGAGAGAGAACAATAATGGCACAGAGAGCTCCGCTCATTCCCCAGCCGTGACTGCAGCTATCGCAGCCTCCCGCTGCACCAGTGTAAGGAGGTTTTTGATGACATTTTCTTTGTTGCTGCAGAAGGCAAGGCCTGAGTCAGGGATTACAGCAAGAGGCAAGGAGGAAGGGGCAGCAGATGCAACCAGAGCCATGGAGGGAGTGAAACAGCAGCTCTGGGGTCTCGGTGCACTTTCTGGGCTGCACAGTGGGTTGCTGTGGGCTGTGTTAGGTTTGGGCTTACCTGCTGATAATCAGGTTCCCCTTCCAGATTTGGTAATTCCCTAAATCCATAAAGAGATGCCTGAGGCTGGTCAGATTGTTTCTGAGGCAGATACACACAGTGCAGCCCAATTCCCTCCAGAGTGAAAAGCTCTTTGCACCTCTAAGCTGTAGGTTTAATTCACCCCAGCTGACAGACAGACCTGAGTCACAGATCAGCCACCCTTGTGTTCATCTGTTCCCCTGCGGCCTTCCACTTAGGAGCACAAAGCAGTGGCAGAACAAATCTGTGGCAGAATGTATCTTCTGTAATCGCACATGAGCCAACTTGTTAGATCATTTTCTGTCCCAGCTGAGATTGCAGCTCCGTGATTGCCTGTGATTGAGCAGAACTCAAAAACACATAATTACGTGGGCCAAGGCACAGACATCAGCAGCTATAGATGCTGGTGCTTAGCTGGGAAAGTGCAGCACGTGGTGGGGAAAAGAAAGTCAGAAATGATGTGTACATTCCACCTCATCCGCGCTGCAGAAGGTTTGGCCTTCAACCTGTGCAGAGCAAAAGGCTGGAATTTCTTAGGTGTAATGACAGATTGTGTGGCACAAAACATCAAAAACTGTGTCAGTGCTTGAGTGCTTGGTGAGTTCAGCTCGCCCAGCCAGATGAAAGCAGTCTGGACTAACGCTGGTGAGACAATACTTGGCATCTCGCAGGCACATCATTCTTGGCTGTAACATCCCTCTCTTGGTTCATGTTCAGTTTTCTCTGTTGTTGACCTCCAGTGATGGAAGAAAGGGGCTGGACAGGGAGAGGAAAAAGAGAAAGCAGTGGATGGTGCTGGGAGCAGAAGAGAGGCCTGAAGGAACGGGAAAGAGAAGGAACAGGAAAGAGAAGGAACAGCTGTGGGCCTGGGAGGGAAATGGAGACAGGGAATGAAACAGATACGCTTCCCCTTTGGGAGGGTGGGCTGAGCCAGTGTGAACAAAAAAGGGCTAAAATGAAAGGGATGAAACCAGAGAAGAGAAGAAAGATGGAACAAGGGAGATCACAGAGAACAACAGGAAGCAGCGCCAAGAAGACAGAGATGAAGGCTGGGACATGTTGGGGAAAAGCACACAGTGAAAAAACTTCAGGAATATTACGCAAAAGACAGAGAGAAATAGAAAAAAGTCCTATGAAAATGCCGGCTACCCAGCTGCTGAAACTCCAGTACACTTACGTCAACATCACACCACAGATCAGCACCAGGAGAGGAGGTTTGGGGTTGATTTTTAATTGCATGGAAAGGCTTTCAGTGATGGAGAACATGAACTTCAGCTCCCACCGAAGTCAGAGTGGTTTAGAGGTGCTTACAGCCACAGGAACACAAGACCCAGCTTGATAAAGCCCATGAGACCGGAAGCTACATTATGACCCTGGAAACAACCAGCCTTTACCTTGTCCAATTCCCACCTCGAGAACCAGGGTGATAAGGACCAGGCCGTGCAGGGGGGGAGCCCAGGGCAGGGACATTGCCCAGCTTTGCCCTGCACCACAGCAGCCATTTGCTTCCTTGTCCCTGATGAGCGGCGAGGTCCTTCATTTACATGTGTAAGCTTGAGTAGGGGTAAGAGGCATCCTCTTTGCTGCTTGAAGTGAAATGTTTGGCTTATTGGCACAGCTTGTTTAATTTGGCTCTTAGTGCTCGGTCAGTGTTATTAGAGAAAGCAATAAAAACACATTAAATATAAAGAACTACATTAAAACAAAATGGAGTTTGCAATGCAAACCAAAAAAAGCAGGAGGGCTGAGTATGGAGACAGCCATTCCCTCCTTCAATCACCCTCTTCTCCCTAAATATGGAGAGTGTTACAGTGGAGGGCCCAATGGTCACCATTCATCTGGAAGTGTCAGATCTGTATCCAAGTCTGGCTCCTTCCCCAGTGCCAGGGTGGCTGCTGAGGTCACGAGTGGGGGCAGATATTTCACTCTGATGCAAGATGACAATTCAAAAATGCTGGGCTCCCAAAACTGTAGATTCTGCCAGAGTTTTGCTTCAGTGCAGTCTCCCCAGAGGCAACCGGTGTCCATCCTCAGCCATATCTCCCTCCAATCTACATAAACCACCATTAAAGTGCACCTAAAGTGTTCTTCTCCACACATCCTTGCTGAGCTGCTTCCAGACTGAGTTCTTACACTTGCCATGTTTTTCTATTGTTTTCTTGTCACCATATAATAAGGGGCAGACCCCCAGCACAGAGAGGGACTGAGAGACATCAGAGTGACTCAAGTCACCTGCCCTAGCGGGTGCTCACTGCTTGAGCCCAGCTTTTGCAGCTCAGTCCGATTTCCTGGGTTCTGCTCCGGCCTTGAGATCTTTCATTTGCCCATTTTATTAACTGATCTGAGCCACAGCTGTGTCCCTACATTTCTTCTGCACCATGAAAACCACAACTGCATGTTACATTTGGGAAAATGGCAAGGTGATTCTTGTAAAGCCCGGAATTCCTAAGGAAACAAAGCGTTACATGTATTCGCTCTGTGTGCGTGTGTGTAGTCCTTGAACAGCGTCAGACAGTTTCAACACAACAGAGGAGAGGATCTCTCAAACCTCTGAAGCTCCCAGAGGTGACTGGAGATGACAGCTGGAGAATACAGACACCATTAGTATTCTCCAAGGAAAAGGCAGCGGTGAGTGCTCCCTCCACAGCAGACAGTGGAGATGCCACATGGGTGAAACCTGCTCATTAGACCTGCTGATCAGGAAATTACTCCTTAATAATCTCAGTGTGCCTGAACACCTTCTCTTGCCACTCCTATGGGAGCTGGACGCCACACAGTTGTTACATTCACAGCCTTTCTCACTCACCTGCCTTTCATCCTGAGGCCCAAACTCCAGGGGAAGGGGGTACCTGTGTGCTGCTGCAAAATGGGCAACGGAGGCAGCAGCGAGAGGATCCAGGTGCAAGATGCTGGAGGTGCAGCGCTGCCCCTCGGCACGTCCATTGTTCCTGTCCAGGGGCTGCTTTGGGAAAGTGGTGTGAATTACAGGAACTGGATCACTGGCTTGAGCAATGTCAGCACGTCCCTTTGAGGGCATTCAGTCCCCTACGCCGTGAAACGACAAGTTATTATTTAACAGCAGACCTCACAGGGAGGAGTGTTTTTCTGTATTCATGGCCTCTAACAAGCATAGCAATTGTTTACTGTACTCTGAGCAACCCAACAGCAGCTATAATGTAATAATTATAGAGAAACCTTCCTAAAAATATATTTCCAATGCATCAGCATAACTTCAGCTGGCACTGAACACATGAGCTCAACCCAGCTTGAGAATCAGATTGTGCACTACTTTTTGTGCAGCTGGGCAAGGACTCTGGTGTGGAGCTCTGGAGCCAGTGCCTTACAGTGATGGAGGGAAGGACAAGAAGCATCATAGAAGCAGACAGAAGAGCCACAGGTTCTCTTCTCTGTGGTCACTGACAACAGAAAACACCAGGCCCATTTTCATACTGGTTAAACTGAGAGTTTGGAAATCATAACAGCATTTTCTAATCTGGGTGCTGACTTGTTGGTCTCTGGTTTTAGAGGTTCAGTCTGAGTCCAGGCTGCATCAGCATTTTTCATGGAGATGATTCATTATTATCATTTTATTTCATCCCCGCACACTAGAATAGCATCTAGAGGACCCTGCAAGCTCCTTGGAGGATCCTTCCTTGCGCTCAGTATTAGTGAATTCCAGCTCATGCTACTGTGCCTCAATTTCCTCACCTGCAAATAAAGCCAAGACAAAAACCCCTCAACCTAGGGGTGTATTCAGGTTTGGAAAACAATTCTAGCATCTTGAAAGAAGGTTTCCCTAGAAGCCCAGTCTGCAATTTATTGCTTCAATTTAAAAAATGTGTGTTTTACAATCCACAATCTGTTTACACTTCTTACAGCTATCTCTCTAAAAAGAGCTGGGCTCTGGTAGCTCATGGATTTGGCACAGCTTGTCGAACAAGCAGGCTCTCCAACCTTCCACGACACACAGCGCTTCTGTGTAACTTTGCAGGCTGTGTTTGACTTGTCTGAACTTGAACAGTCACCGCTGATTGATTTGCTTCTAAAAATACCCACTTGCCATGGTTCGAAGTCTGGAGAGCTCTTGTTGATTTAGATGGAGACTCTCTTGCTGGTCAGAGGCTAAGACAGACATCTGACACCCGGGCTCTGCTCCTGCCTCCTGCCCCGGGAGGGACCAGCAGAGTCCAGGCCTGCTCGACGCTCTGACAGTTCTGGTGCAGGATGAAAGCAGCCCTACACATCCATTCTCTTCCTGCATCCCCATTTCCAGGCTCTCCCTGCAGCTATTGATACTCAGGGGGATGAGCTGCAGCCACCAGGAGCTGGAAGTGTCCCCACAGTGATGGGAGAGCTTCCAGAGGCAGCCACTGCCGGCACAAGGCATGGCAGCACTTCCTGGAGGGAGATGCAGACACGGTCACTGCCACAACAGCCACCAGGAGAAAAGCCAGGCTGCCACCTCCAGTGGAGGCAATGGATCTGTAACCTGTCACTGCTGGCACTTCTGTCACAGCTCCCAGATCCACCATCAAGCCAACTCTGAGAACTGCATCAGAGGGTAAAAGCTCCTTTTAGCTCTCTGAAAGATCACAGCTAGACAGTTGCCTATGGAATACCAGGCTGATAGAAGAAATTAATGGTATTCTGGGAGCATAAAGGACTGGAGATGATCGCTGCAGCCAGACCCCACTTTCACAGCTCCACACTCAATCCCTTTTGTGTACAGGTTACAAAATGGGACCTGGCACTGCTGCCCCAATCCAAGGTCTTGCAAACCCCATTGTTCCAAGACCCAGAGCCCTCCTTGTTTCTACCTTAAGCGTTTTGCATGACAGTTTATAATCACTCTGTCTACCAAAGATTTCCTTTCTTTTGTAAAATATCCTTCCTCTGCAGCAGCTACAGAAAGCAGTGCCCTCACTGCAGCTCTCCTACACTGAACGACCCACACTCCTTTGGCTTTTCCTTGCAAGCACCACTTATCGTCCCAGTCACCTCCTAAATTCCAGTTTGGATTTATCCTTCCCAAAGATGGATGATGAGACCTGACCATGGCTTTTCAGATGAAAGTTCAGCTCTTCCTTGTACAGTGGCAGGAGCACTTCCTCATCTTTTCTGGAAACAGCTTGCCCGATAAACCCTATGATCTCATTTGGCTTTTGTGTTCAGTTTTAAAAGGGGTATAAAGCAGGCTCTCCAGTATTTCACTTCATTTTATTTTAGTGTTTGTTATCTGGAAAGAAGAGGGTAGTTAAACTGCCTTTTTAATTAAATTCCTTTAAATCTTTGAAAACAATAAAGAAAGAAACATAGCAAACAAAGTAAGACAGAAGAATTACCATGTGTATGACCAGAGGTACTTTTTCCCGTAACACGTTTATATATAAATCTCTTTTCCAAAAACTTGCAACATTTCTCAGTTGCTCAGTCTGTCTCCCGGGTAACTTGACACCTCACAAGAGGAGCCTTGTGCCTCTGCTCTTTAGTGGGACATGAGTCTTAGGAACTCTATTGAAATTCTCCTCTAAATAAAGAGTATTCCTAGTTTCTGGAAGGTGAGAAGCACTTGTGGTACTGCAGCCTTCTCCCTTTGCTTCTCTCCATCTTCACAGAGCTAATGAAAAAGGCTCTGAGCAGCAGCAACTTCATTAAACCGTGGTCCCTTTGGGCCCATAGACTCTTTCTGTAGGTCTAGGAAAAGCTCCTAAGAATTTACATGAGCAAGGAGATAGCAAATAGGCTTAGGTTTATTTGTAAGAGGGTTCAAATCTGCAGTGTCAAATGTTTAGAGCTCCATAAATTAAAAATAAAGTTGAAAAACCATGGCTTAGCTGAAATAACCTGACAAAGGTCCTCTGCTGTCAGCATAGCATCTACAGGATAAGATCTCACCGCTCACACTGGATGTGGAAGAAAGACGGTCTGTCAGAAGCTCAGACCCTGTCATTCAATCAAATCCCTGGTGCAATAGTTCTGACCATAATGAAGACACCTGAGCACAGAGCTGCATCCTGCTGCATCCTGCTGCATCCTGCCGCATCCTGTGTCTCAGTGTGGTGGAACCATCAGTCCCAAGAGATTGGGGCAGCTGGAAGAACCAGTGTGACCAAGTTTCTCATCTGCCACTGCTCCAGCTGGCCACAAATAGCACAGAGTGGATGTAAAACACTGTAGGTTAGCCTCATAGGGCAGTCTAAAACCCCACAACATTAAGACTGGAATGTGTTTGCCATTCTCACTGGAATTGGGAATCAGGAAGGTGCAGGTTGCTCTGGGGAACTTGTGTGGCCCCAGGCACTGCATTGCTCTGGGGGACAGTCTGTACTGCAGCAATGCCTCTGAGCGCTTGTCAAAACCAGATGTTTGTCTCCAAAACCAGACCTTTGTGGCAGCTGGTGCTGCTTTCGATGTACATTCAGGCCTTTAAAAGTACAGGTTTCAGAAATGTAAGTATTGGGTACTAAGCCCAGGGTATTAAAGGCTGCTTCACTGTCTACAAAATGGCTCTCAAACATTGCTTTCTGCTTGCCCTTTAGCAATAGTTACTTTAGGCAAGTTTTTTTACAACTTGCCTGATTTCTTTTTTTTTTTTAATCACTGTTATATGCTTTCTTTTTTTTTAAAAGGAGACAATGCTTTCTCTGTCTCCTTCCTCAGACACCACTGCTCTCCTAGGGACCTCTCAAACACCAAGGCCAGAAACCAAGTTCAGTTATTGTAGGTTGAAGTTAATCTAAAATTGGTGACTTGTCAATTTTAGTAGTTTTAATTTCCCAACTGTCTGCTTGGGTTACACACATAAAACTTTTAAATAATATGCCTTCTCTCTCTCCCTACATAGAAACCCACTGTGTTTCCCTGTCCTCTACAGACTATGTGACCTTTAGCTGCTCTCCCCTGCTTATCAAGTCAAGGACTTCATTCAGCTCCTCAGCAGCTCCAACCACTGACTCTCCATTCACATCCCTCTAAAGGCCCCACTAGCTCCTTGCTCAGTTTAGAGAGATTTATACTTGTGTGCCTCTTCATATCCTTCCTCCTCAGGCTTTGATTTACCACTGTGGCTTCCTTATCACTCTATAGCACTTCCTACATGTTTGTCTTTATAGCTTCTCATTTTCCCTCTTTGAAATCACCCCCAAGTGGTGTTTCCTTAATGGCAGTGGGAAAAATTCACCCGTCAGAGAGGCCTTTGCAAGGAGCTGTGCAAACCTGAGCTTCTGAGGAACGCAAATGGCATTTTCCTCCTCCTGCTGGCTCTAAGCACAGGAAGAACTTTCAACCCATATCAAACTTCCTTGGGCAGTTCTCAGACCCTTGCCTGCTTTTACATTTCCTCTGTATTCTCTGAAGAAAAGCTTTGTGCCCCCCACAAGGCATGCAGAAATATGACTTTTTTCACCTGCTTTTTCAGTGCCCCCTCTCAAAGAGCCACTCCAGCCCAGCACCACTTTCTCTAGCACAGGGAGTTCCACAGATGCAAAATTTCGCTCTTCATTTTTTTCACCCTCCTGGGTTTTGTGATCTATTCATTACAGACCTGATGTTACCCCATTAAAAAAACACGACTAATGGGAAAACGCAAGGTTGTGCAGGAAATGACAGTGGCTGGGGTGACCATTACCCTAAGGATCCCCACTAGGGCCTCCTGGAGTCCCAGGTGAACCGATCTGGAGGAGAATGATGGATCAAAGGGAGCCACAGCCCCCTCAGTGCTCAGCTGCTCCTTGGCTGGACCCAAGGTTCATGTTCCTGATCTTTTAACTCAGCCTTTGAAGTTACATTCACATTCATTCTCCTGCTCCTAAATATTCCCCTCTGCAGGGATTAAAGCTGGTAGTAAAATATCTCACAAATGTTTACGATCACAATTACACCTGTTCCTAGAAGAATTTCACAGTCAATTGAGTCACATTATTCTTTTCATATTGGCCTTTCCTGCCCTGGTATCCAGATTTCCCAATCACAGAAACCAAGAGAGAGCCCTGGCAGGTTATGAATTCAGTCTTCTGTAAAGTGTTTTAAACTCAAATCCTCACCAAATGCAGACATGCAAGCCAGGCAGATAATGAGATGTCTTCAACCAGCTGAACTGCAAAAAAAAGAGGGAATGTTTCCTGTAAACATTGCCTCTAAAGCACTGGGATGTGTATGGCCAAGAACTCAAGCCAGCTGCTATAATTTCTAGATCAATTTTACCCAAATAAAGGCATTCCTACTCTACATCGCACAGCTTTGATCCTTTAAGGAGGAATTTCAGTTACCAGTGTGAGTTCATACTGATCTGGATACGACCAATACTCAAGCATGCAAGAAGCTGGGCAGAAAAGCAGGGGAAAATTTTAAGCTTTCTTTGGCATTTATTCAACCTGAATTTTCTAACAGAAAAACAAAAGCTCGGCACTTACGGGTGAAATTCCCCCATGACACAGTAAGGCTTGTCTTTCAAAGAGGAGTTAAGGCAGGCACAGTCAGGCCATTTGGAATTAGACTCTATAAAGTCTAGGTAGAAGCAGGAGTAGGAAATGGAGACTTTGAGAGTCCCCTACACCCATCAAAATCACCTGGAAATCCGAAGTGCTGTAAGGAGAGGAGAGTCTCCATTTGTAAAATATTCCTGGCCAGAGTTCAATTTTCACTATGATCACTCACTGCCAATCAACTTTCAGCCCCTTTTCTCCTGGAACCTACTTCAGCTGTTAGCACCAAGCAGCAATAAGACCATATCCATGTTCACTCAGAAATCACACTGAAATGCCTTCATGCAAAGGGAAAAGTTTCACATCCTACACATCAGATTTCACGTGGGAACATCTTTCAGACTTCCAGCATAGAATAATTTTTTTCCAAAAGGAAAAATCAAGTCCTATAGTAAAGACTGATCTAATAATTGTGTTCGCAAGGATTGTTCCCCATCTTTGAATGTCCATGAAATTGTCATAGAGATACCACAGCTATATCCTCCTCTAGTTGTAAGGAAAATCTTATTTCATCTACTGAGATACAGTAACTTCCAGCACAATGTTCAATAGTTATAGCTCTGTCCTGAAAGTCTAATTGCACAACACAGTAAAAAGAGATGCAACACAAGCACTTACAAAAATGTACTGCAATGTCAAACAGCTCTGCCAAAAAAACACAATGGCAGGCCTTGGTCCTGCAAAGCCCCACATGCAGTCACGCTGCTTTTTCACACATTTGGAATAGCTTTTCTAAAATCCATGCAGCCATCCATAACAGGCAGGGCCTTTTTCAGGACCAGGGGACTCCTTTACTTGTTCTACTGGTGGAAAATTAGAGCTGCTCACTCCTATATAACCTCTTTCAAACAGTATTGAATTACCTACGAGTTACTAAAATTAGACTAACAAATAAATTACTTTGTAGCCGAGCTGATAAAATGTGACTGTTTGCATATGATTTAATCCTAGAACTAAGATTAAAGATTACTTCAAACAGAGCCTTTATCCAGTACGTCATATAAAACTCTGTTTGGTTTCAGCAGAGCCGAGAATGACTTTAACAACCTTGTTAATCACAGATTAAGAATGGAAAAGATCCTACTTGGCACCAGGTGTGCCATTAATAACAACTGGGATGCAGGGGAGCTGCAGGATGACCCAGCTCGAGCGCCGAGGAGGAGCTCCAGGGCTGGAGCTGCGCCATGCTCGGAGCACAGCCACGGCCGGGCACACGGCTCCAGAGCTTCACAGAGCAGCCCACGGGGACAGCAGCTCCTGAGACCTCCCTTCTCACACCAGCTCTGTCTGAAGTCCTCTAAGCCTATGGTGGATCCACTTGAAAAGTCAGCAACTATCCCTGGGAATCCAAAATTGCCTAAATTGCTGGTTTCTAGCTGTAATGAAGTCCCCTGCCTTTCTGATGATTTGTGTCTTGGATGAAACAAGGCACAAGGCTGATGTTCCTCACGTTTCCCTTGGTAAGGGCACCATGGACATGTGTTTAAATATATGTTAAGGTCCTTGTCCATCTCTGGGAAAGCCCAGCACTCCAGAGGCATAGGCAGAAGCTGCGCACAGCCTTTGTTGGCACAGCCAGTGGAGCTCCTGTCACCCTTCTCTGGAGCCCAGAGGCACCTGGCACCAAGGCCAGGTTCAGGGCCAGGCACCTGGGCACTTCTCACAGCAGCTGCCATCTGCCAGCACCTCACCTGGCCATCCCTGTCCCTTCTGCCCTCCCTCTCTCCAGGGGACTCCTCTGCAGTGCTCCACGGTACTGGGACAGCCCCCTATGCCCTCCAGCTCTCCCCTTCAAGAGCATCTTTCTGCTGGGATGGGAAATCAGCCACTCTCAGGTTAGAGTGTGGTCCATGACTGACTTGCAGGCACTATCACTGAACAGATGTGAGGTAGAAACGGGCTGGAGTAGGAAGAAGGTCCAGGCCTACAGGACCCCAAGCCTCAAGTGAAGCCCTGCAAGGTCCTTTCCGCTCATCCAAGGCAGAATTCCAGCACCACAGGCTCTCCCAACCCCACCAAACCACACAGGGAGAAGAGAAAATCTGTTCCACATTAAACATATCTAACAATCATTTTTAAGCACAACCACAAAGGCTTTGCCTGAGCAGCCCTTCTCATATTTACCTCCCATACAGTCCCAAGGTCCCCCAAAATGAATCAAAAACTTTGCACATCAGAACAGTCTGGTTGCAACAGCTGTCCCGTGTATAAGCACCGGACAGTGACAAGCTTTCCCACCAAAAACCCACAACAGGAACTTTGCAAGCCCATCTTTTAGGTCTTAGCTCTTGCTCCGCCAGATCCAGGTCTATAGGGGCAGCACACAGCACATTGGGATGGCATCCAAGGATCTAGCTGGCATTGCCAGCCCCAGCTCACCTCCAGCATGTGAAGTCAGCACAGCCAGACTGACTGACCACCTACTGGTGAATTATCTCCCAGTTGTTTGCCGTAGTCAAGACAGAAAATAAAGGGGGGGATGGACATTTCTTTCCCCAGAATCATTTTTGAAGATGTTTGTCATAAATCTCCCAAAGGTAAAAAGCAGAAGAAAAGATCTGGAATCCTCCCTTCTGCTGTGCAGCAGATAAGCTGTGATTCAGCATGAAAGTTCTGAGTTTTTCCTAGTTCCCATTACCACAGTGCCCAAATATCCCATTGTGAAACAAAGTCTCCCCCAGCGAGGTGCAGTGCCAATGCACAAGAAACATCAGGGGGTTTACAAAAGAGAAGAGCAATCCTGGCGCCTGGTATTCTGAAAACGCTGTGCAGCAGACCTTTGGAAAGCAATTCTGAAATCCCTCTCATCAAAACAGAGGCTTCTAAAATCACTTCTCGTATTTTACAATGTTGCTCAGATCTCTGCCCTGATAGTTGAGCAGTGGAATTCAAGTTTATGATCCATACTCCACAGCCTTTACTTGCTGCAATTTACTGCATGCTAAGGCCCAGGCAATTGCAGAGAGCACGCACAGAATTCTCTTCCTGCTTATATTGCATGTGGTTTGCATTGTTTAGATTTTATTGTATGCTCCATGCTATTAATGCCTTGTGCTTCTGTCATCTCCCAGGTGAAGGACTCAGTAGTGTAGAAAGGTAAATGCAGCTGAAGAACACAACCAAGTCTGGCAGAACCCCCACTCTGTGACTATTTGGACAATTTAAAGTCGTGTTGTAAAGTGCTGAGTGGTGCCTTTCTGCTCCTGCAGGACGCCTGTGCTCCTCTGCAAACTGCTGCCAAGCTGGTGCAGGACCAGACCAGTTTATCCCTGCAGTTCCCCTGGCAGAAGCTGGGTAAGTGACTCTGAGCTCTCTGCCCTTTCCACAGTGCAGAGCCAGTGCCTGCACATACCCATTTCCTAGGGAAGCTCTGAAAAAGGGCAAAGCTGAAAAATGCACTACTGTGCAGCCAGCCCTGATCCAGCTCTTCCTCCCCTACAAGTCCCAAGGGCTTTACCAGTCTGCTACTGTCAGCACCAGGAAAAAAAGGAAATTTTCCTGAAGGTGTTTGGGAGCAAGAACTAAGTGTGCTGACAGTGATATTTTCTTTGTACAGAGCTGCCATGTGTTCAGGTTTTCCTGGATACTTCTTTTTTTCCTCATGCAAATCATGTATAGCAGAATTAAAAGACTTTATATATTTGCTGAAAAGGTGGAATTTTCAAAGGGAAGTAGAGACAAGCACCTGTTTGTCTAGGATTCCTGGCTGTCCAGCAGCCAGTTTGAGAGTAGCAGTTGCTGGACTTTTGGCATTCCTGGTTTTGTCACATATATAAGGATCAACTACACAACAGACACGTGACCCTGAAGATCTGAGCCTGCTCTGTGCTTCTACAACAATCCCAGTGTCTGAGATTGCCGTGTGTGTGCAGATCAACTGTACAGAATACACACACAGGATGCTTCCTGCAAATGTTGCATTCATTGTGCCAATAGACAGATTTCTGCGAGGAAATATTTACCTCCACTTGGCTTTTAGCAAGTCTTCCTGTGCTTCAGCCTGTCAGTGGGATGCTGTCATCAATCCACAAATCCTGCAAACGCCCAGGACAGATATAATTTCAGTTGAATCAAAAAGGTCACCCAAGAGCAGCACAATAACACAACTAACTCAATCACACGGGGTATTTGTCAGATCTTGTTCCTGTGTGTTCTTCTCAAATCTGACTCTCTTTAGATTCTGATCGAGCCATCACACTTCTGCCTGTGCCCCCGGTACTCAGACATATGTTCAGCTTTGCTTAAATTTGACTTCTTGTCGTGTTATGCAACCGAGCTTTACTCAGTGTTATCTTTTGATTGACTCCTCCACTATTCCCCTCCCAACGGATTTATCTGAGGCCAATGACAGCCAGCAAATACTTACTAGAACTCTTGTCTTTGGCAGCACATGCTGGCAGTAAGTGTTTTCAGGCAGTTTGAGAAGTGGGTGTCACTTACATTAGCTCACTCTAAAATCTTGACTCACCCTTCGTGCACATAATCCCTCCTGCAAATTCTAGGCCATAGATTTTAATAGAGTTTCCAAAGTAGGTGTGAGGGCCGCTGGCTGTGCTAATTTAGTTCCTATTGATTTATCTTGTCTCCTTTCATGGCAGCAAATTGTAAACGCTTCCTTTGCTTCACTCAGTGTTTGCTCCCTGTGTGACAAGTCTCTAGCACTGATGGAATGTGTTAGTGAAAAGTGCCTTGATGTCTGTTTTCAATATCACAGAGACAGAGCCATCATCTAGTGACAGTCCCACTTTGGGAGAGCTGTCTCGCTCAGCCTCTACCTATTTACCCAGAGAGGAAAGCTGGGCCCTGTGACGTGAAGACTCCATAGTAAGACACAAATAAAACTCCAGAAGACATTAAATAAACCTGTCTTTAGCACTGGAGGTCAGAACTGCTGTCAGTGCTGGGGCAAAGAAGTGGAAGTCCATGGTACAGCAATGCAATAGAGGAAAACTGATGCTTCATTAGTGTGAGCAAAGGCAGCTCTATCCAGCCTTTCGTATGCGTGGTTAATTAGGGCTTGATCCAGTCCTGAGCCCTGAGAAAGGCCTGTGTTCCAGCTGCTTTTAGTTCTCACTCTTTGGGTACTAATTTGGGTACTAATCACGTATTTTTTGCAAATATAGCATGAAGCATTCCCTCTAGGGAAAAGGACATTGAAATGGAGCCTACAAAGACCATAAATTTTCCCTTTGGTTATAATTATGTATTACAATAATGTTGTTTTTTAATGAACAAAACAAGTGACTTAATCTTTATAATTACACATTTGAAAAAAAGAAATGTTACAGATGCCTTTTGCAGTGTGTTTCCCCTGCCTCCTTCACTGGGAATCCCAGCCTGTGCCTCTGAAAGAGATATGCTGGGACTGGCATTTGCCAGCTCAAATCCACAAACTTCTGGTTGTGTCAGTTTGTGAATTACAGACCTGCTGTCTGCAAATGACTAGTTTTCAAAGCAAAGGCAGCCATCATTTCAAAGGCTGAGAAAGAAATATATCATAAATCAGTGTATGTGGATTTTATTTATAAAGATCTAATTAAATTTCATTCTGTAATTCCAATATGCTGTTTACACACACAGTGTATATTTTTCCTTCCTCTTTTTGGCCATGAACATAAGCAATATACCATATAATTCTCTTCTTCCGTAATCCGCCTGGTTTTTATGCTGGTAAAGTAACATCTCAGCCTATTGTAGCTTGTTACAGTGCACTATAGAATTTTTATAGTATGTTACAGTCTGGTTTGGAGATCATCCAACCAACCAAGCAATCTGCTTCCTTTTAAAAAATAACATAAAATACAGCATTTTCATAATGTGTATAAAGCCATGAAGAAATCCAAGCACGGAAAATAAACAGAGCATTGCCAACATCAAGCACTTAGCAGTCCTATCCTAGGCCACAAAATCACAAGTGTGCCTTACAAACATTGAGATTTCAAAGAAACGTAATTTTGGGTTTCCTCTATTTGCTCTTCTTCCTTTTAAAACTTTTTGGTTGTTTTTAAGCTATTCTGTACAATCACAAAAGTTGTCAATTTACCTTCAGCTTTAAAGAATGCTGAAACTATCACATAATTACAGGATATGAGGAACTAGAGCTTTGAAAAACAACTGTAACAAAATCTATGGTAAAACTGCAAAAGTTGGTGCCACTGCAGGCTGAAATCCACTACCTGGCATAGAACTGACACATCCTCATCCCTTTTAACCCTCTCTGAGATGCTCAGAGAACAAAGCAGGAGCTGAGACTGCTCTAAACACATGAAGCAGTTGCTTGTCTCTACTTCCCTTTGAAAATTCCAAATTTTCAGCTCACTATTTGACAGGTTTTCTGCTACCAAACCAAACAGGATTCCAGACTGGAAAAGGTACTTCAAAACAACATAAAATGTTTAGTTCAACCTAAAATATAATTTCCTTTAGCAGAGTTTTGAATACTTTTTCCCCCAGGAAACACTGAAAAGACGGCATTATTGATCAATTCACAGCAGGCACTGCTTCCCCCGGTTATTCTGCATAACTCTTAGTCAGGAAGCTGCTGTTCTCACTGCTCTTGTGATGCAAATCCATGTGCTGGTTCAGCTTCCATGGAGAGACATCCATGCCCTTCCTTAAGGACAGGCAACGGTCTGGTGTCACTGAGTGCTTGACCAAACCCACGTGTGGCTGGGGTTCCCCCAGGGATCGGAGCTGCACAAGGGGATCTGGGGCTGTCATGGTTTTATACACAAGAGTCACACAGAGTTCCCACACCTCTACAGGACATTTCTTCGCTACTGTGTTTGTTAAGGGGTGAAAGAGGCACCATACCCTGTGCAGTGGCACAGCAGTGGCTCCTGCAGAACTGTGGCTTGGGAAGGGCTGGGCTGCATTCCCATCCTCCACCTGCACCCAGATCCTTAAAGTTCACAAGACGGGCCTGCTCGGACGTCCCTGGTAAAACAAAAGCGTTCCACTGTAGTCAGCACAGCCAGACAAACAAGCATTAAATGACAGGCCATCTGTCTTCTGCAGCCCAGCCTCAGGCAGGACTCAAAGGCCTTGCAATAAAAACTCGGGTGCCAGGTACCTCTCCTTGGCTCTGCCCTGTGCCTGGAGTCAGCACCAAATCCGGAGCAGAGCAGGGCTCACTGCTCACTGCTCCAGGCTGTTCTGTTCCCTGAGACACTCATGGATCTGCTCAGAAGTGGCCCTGCTGAGCCTTTACCAAAGCATCCGACACACAGTTGCAGGCTGGGGACCTGGGAACCGATTCTACCATCGAGGGCCAAATGCTCAAGGCCCAGTCATGTAAAAGATGTGCACAAGGAGCCCCTTCTCATACGAGCAGCCCCACAGCTCAGGCAGGAGTGCCTGGCTCCATGCATGGATCCATTTACAGATGATTTGTTCTGAAGTACATTAATTAGAGGGCATCTTTCACTGCGGCACTGGTTGCCAGTAGAAGGATTGTGAGAAGCAGATCTATTCTCAGTGTTGACATGTAAGGGTAGCATCGCTTCAGCAGTGATAGGAAGGTGTTGAAGGGATAAAGCCCACCCTCCCAGTAACTCCAGCTCTGGAATCACAGCAGGCCATGAGCCAGCCAGGCACTGATTTGCTCTGTTCCACAGCCCCAGCATCAACACCGAGCAAGTGCCTGTGGGATTGCAAAAACCTCACTCTGTGCCTGCCGTGTTCATAAGGTAAAAGCCAAAGCTTATGTGAAAGCTAACAAACAAAAAGCAGTTGGGGAAAGATGCAGGCTCAAATCCATTTCAGACGCCCAATTCCTACTCACAAATCACCTGGAGTTTGAAGGATACACCCTGAACTGCAAACTCAGGGCCTCAATGCTGCTGCGGAGTGGCTCACACTGACCTCCCCGAGATCACATAGGGGGTGCAGAAATGCAGGGAAAATCAGGCCTGCTCTGTCGCCGTCCATCAAAATGCACGGGTGTGAGCCAGACAGGTTCACCTTGGTGAGACAGAGGCAGGGTTGGAGTGTAGCAGCATTAATGGCCCAGCTCCCCACAGCCATCACAAGAGACCCCCTTGGTCCCATGGGACATTGTACCCTGTTCCCATCAGCTGACAAAGGCCTTTTGCTCCAGGAGAAAAAAAAGAAATTAAAAAGTAGCATGGTTCTCTGTGTAATTCCACTGTTCCTTAAATGTCCCCTTACATCTACCTCAGGCCGCTCTGTGAGTCAGTTTGACACATACAAGGGCTGTTTCGCAAGGCAGCGTTATGTGTGCCCAGAAGTGATCAATCACACAGAGCAAATTACCCAGATCCAGCAAGGGCAAATGTCACTCCTGTGACAGTGGCAAGCCCACAAGCCTTCATATCCACACAGAGCAGGGTCCTCAGAGATCACAGGACACATGAGAAAAGGGCCTTGTGAACGTCATCCTAATGCCATGTCCCCCAGCAGAGAGCGTCCTATGCAGGAATGATTTCTGTCCTGGAAAATGAATCAAATTCTGCCCAACTTTGAGGCCAAAGCAGCTCCCATGTCCACAGTGAACTGTGAGGCTCCAGGAGTTGTCCTAATATCTACCTGTGCTCACAGGGCACCCACAAAGTAATGACATTCATTTGTACACGGTTGCTAAATAGCATGAGAAGGTTGTGGGTCTGCTGGCACAGCCTGAGCTCTCATATAGGATGGCGAGTGGATAAGAGAACAGAGCAGGGTCAATATGAAGTGAAGAACTGTTCAGGAATGTCTTGCTGAAATAGCCCCTGAACTCTGTGAAGACTTTGCAAGCAGCACTGTAAACAACTTTCTATTAGGTTTTGGCCCTCAGCTTGTAAGGGCAAACCCACAATTAAAACAGGCTGCAAAACCAGGGAAAATAGCAGCACAGAGTGCCACAAATCCCCGGAGAGGAGAAATTCTTCATCCAGTGTCCAGGCAAACACTCAGTGCAGATGTAATGGCAGAGGTTTCTGCAGCCTCTTCGGCAAGGTTTCCCTCTGGGTGTCCCAGCATAGGAGGGCAGCTCTCCATGGGAGCCAGTCACAGGGTGGGCTGGGAACAGCCTCCGGATCTGCCCTGGGGACAGGCAGGGAGGTGCCTTCCAGATCAACACTTGTTTCTACAAACTCCTCCTGTGCTGCATGAGCCGTGCCTGGGTCCCCACCGAGGGTGGGTGTCTTCAGGCCAGGGCTCAGATCTGAATGGGGTGGGTGAGACAAGATGTTCGACTTGTATCCTCGTAACCTCTGCTCTAAACAAAGGGGCAAAGCCATTAAGTAAGACAAAAGCAAATAAAAAATCTGGATGGTGAAAGAGCCCATGTGTGTGGAAAACACGGTATTGACCCAATAGGGCAGGGAGCAAAAATTGCAGCTAAGAATCATAGCTTAGGACAGATGGATTGTTCTGAACCATAGCAACGTATTTAGACTCCTGTGTCACAAAATCTCTTTTTCTCAAGGCAGCACTCAGCAATCCAGGCAGCAGTTGCCCAGTGGCACAGGGTGTGAGGATGGCAGGAGTAAACCCTCCCTGTGGAGGAGCCAAATGGTTCAGGAGCACTTATCCATAGCAGAAAGTGAGCTACAGCACCCTCCACGAAGAGCTCTCTTGCTAATTGAGCACGCCAAGGCTCTTCTGGAAGGAAAACAAATATATTTGCAGACAGGCTAAAACAATAAAGGAAAATTTAAAAGGCTGAACAAAGGGACTGGAAAGTCAGTGACAGAAATTAAAATCTCAGTAGAAGCTGCCTGTAAGTGGGCAGTGGGGGCTGTGCACTAGCCAGGACTCACTGCCTCCTCCTCACCTGCCCTGCTGGGGAAAGAGGAGGTGCAGCACGAGGCTCCAGAAATCCAAAAGATGTTTTACACAGCACTAAGTTATCAAAGCCAGAATCTGCATTTAGCATTCAAAAAAAGGACCAGTGCTGAAGCCTTGCAGTCTCCTTGGGGAGGAGCCAAACGCCAGGGAAAGACGGAGCTGTCGGGGTCTGAGCCGAGAGGAGACGAATGAGGGGGACCTGGGGACAACAGGAGGTGGCTGTAAGGCACCCGTGTGCACTGCAGGGAGCCCTGTCCCTCCCGTGGGAAGCAGGAAAGATTACACAGCTTCATCACAGACCTTTTCCAAACAGAAGGATGAAGACTTTATTTCTCCTTGGTTCAACTATCTGAATCAGCTGTAAGGCTGCAGACCTACAGGGTGAGCCTGTAAAATCCCGAATCCCTTGTGAGACCTTGTTGTCACCTTGAGGCAATGGCTGGTGACAGGAGCATTGAAGATGGACACTCAGCAGGGGAATTCCCAGTGTTCCATCGTGCTTTGATACCCAAACCTGCAGAATGAAGGAATTAGTCACCAAGAATACAGCATAGCAAAACACATTTTTCCAGAAGAGACCTGTCTGCAAGTGGCCATTTTCTCCAACACAAACCACGAGCTTTCGGCAGATATTTAAGGATGATTATACTGAGATCTTCAGCTTCTAGAAAGATTAGGATGTGCCTAAATTCATTTATATTTCCTGCTTCTAAGCCTGACTGTAAAGATGTGCTTCTATCCCTGCATTTCCTTTAATGCCACAAGAGAGGGGTTTCCTCACAGCATTCACAGACAAAACCCTCCAAAGCACCATTAATGGAGCTGCTTTCCATGGCTGTGGAGAAACTGGAGAGAGGTGGGTGCCTGGCCTCTGTGAGTGGAGTGAGCAGCTCCAGAACCGCTTGCCTCTGGAAGCAATTACTTAATGCGGGAACCCACCTAAAACCTGGTCTAACTGCTAAACTAGATGTTAATTATTGTGTTAATATTCTGTTCTCCCTGACCATCCGAGTTGGAACTGCTGCCTGTTCTGTTCCATTGCCGTAGGACTGCTCAAGATGCTTCAGCCAAGGCAGGGGGTGGTGTGATTAATCCAGACAGTCTCTTTTCACACACTGTGGGCCACATTTGTGGGGTAAAATCCAGAGTGATTCCTTTGATATGACACATTTCATAGGTACGACTGAAAACTGCTGGTTTATTTCAACAGGAAAAAAGGAATTCTGGATTTAGAGCAATGAGACTAAAAGGAAAGTTAGAATTTGCCTATCTTTGACAATTAATTGGGAAGAATAAAAGGTGTGAATTTAAAGCACAGTAGTCATTACGGAATTGTTCCACAAAGATACTCTTTGTTCTGCAATAAAACAGTAGGATTTAGGAATAAGTGTTCCATAGTAGTGTGGTGCTATTTTGCAGCTCTGGAGTAACAAGTATAGCAGTGACGATTCAGCAAGATGGCCATTTTATGCTTTACCTTCCAGGCATCAGAGAAGCTCCCTTCCACCTTATTTTTTCAAACCCAGCTGACTCCCTCTCCTGAACAGATTTTGTTTATAAATGCAGTGGGAAGTTCTACAGGGCTCACCTGCACCACTTCCTTTCAGCATTAGCTTTTATTGCTAAACTCCTCATTTATTTAAAGTGGAAAAAAATAATCACACAGCAAAGAAAACCAAGCATTTGTAGGAGTATAGCAACGTTTTCCATACATGCTTTCCCCATGAGTCAGGGTCCATCCTGTGCACTGACACATCCTGCAGACTTGCTCCAACTCGTGGGGCAAAGCCATGGGTGTGAGCAGCACAGGGAGACAGCCAGAGAAAACAGAGGGAAAACTCTGCATCCCAGGAGCTGCCATAGGACACACTGTTCCCCAGGCATTTTTTCCCAGGATATCAGTGTGCTGGCTGCTCCCTTTGCTCTGCACTACGAAAACTGTGGAGGTGCAAGAAAGCAGCTCCGTGGTGATGGGCTCAGGACATTTGGAGGAGCTCTGACAGCCCTGAGAGGCTGCAGTTACACTAAATATCCCTGTGCATCTCACAGCTTCTGCTGAAACTGGGAAACTCGGGCTTGTCTAAGCCTGAGGAGTGATTCCAACTGAGGTTGTGCATTCAGAGCACAAGGCTGTTCCCACAAAACACAACACCTGGACACATTTATCCTGGAATAAAATATGACTTGATACTACCCACTTTACCCCCTTGGAGAGTTCAGTTGCACCGGCTTTAAAAACCGATTAGGGTAACACAGAACAACGCTCTATTTATTCCACAATGAGTTGTGCAGGAGTACAGATGATGGAATGAGTCCATCCCTAAAATTAAACCTAGAAAAGCACACATGGAATTGCGTATATTAATAACCAGTATGTATCATTTCAGTGCTCAGAGGACCAAATGGCCTCCTGATTTGGACGACTCAGGTGACTATCTCTCAACAAGATTTCCTCCCCCAAAATACTGTTATCTAATCTGAAAGCTAGGCAGATATTTCAGTGGCTTGGACTGTGATTTATAGCACGGTGTATCAGTCCAAACCCCCTGAATGATCTTAATTAAACTCTGAGGGTGAAAAATTAATCACCATAGTTATTTTATTATGCATGACCAGTTAAAAAATTACTTCAAATTTACATAATGTCTAACAGAAAATTATTTAGTAGTCACATTGAGACTCAGATTATTATTAATTACTTAACTTGTCCTTTTATCATTGGGGAGGAACAGGCAACATTTTGGCACCAAGTTTATGGATGGTGAAAGGGAAAGTGCTGCTTTGGTATTTCTACCTTTTCCCACAGGTGGCCAGGCTCCATTCCTGCTCCAGTCCACTGCAGTAATGCCCAGTGTCTGCTCCTCTCCCCAGAAACACATCTTTATCAGCACTATGTCTCCAAGAACACTTTTCCCAGCAATATATAAAATCTACTGTATGCCACTAATTAATCTCTAAGCCATCCCTGCATGGAAATGATTTGTTCTTGGTGCTGAGCAGGACTATGTGCAGGTTTCTCAAACAGGCAGAACATGATGGGACAGGAGCTCCCCTGCAGATCCCTGCCCTGCAGGTGCTCCCGAACAAGTCTCACTTGGTGTCACCATCACGTGCATAGGGCTCAGCTTTACCGCTGCCATCTGCTGCCTTTGGGATGTCTCTGACACAAACCCTGCCCAGGACTGCTGGATGAAGCTGCTTTCACCCGTTGGGTTCCTGCAAGGTCCCTGGGTGACAAACTGAGCCTCAGAGCAGCAGATTGATACTAGCCAAGCCCCTACCCTGCTGCTGGGGTGAAATAACCTCTCTCCACTCTCTATGTGTTGTCTTGACTGCTCTCTGAAGGGGAAGACATCCTCACAGATGTCTGTGACCTCCTCAACTCACTGCAGCATCAGAGTCACTGAAGAACCAGGCTCTTCCTCCAAGGAGATGAACAAACTCCTCCTTGAGGTCCTGTCTGTGCCTAAGAGGAGTCAGGGAGAGACACAGCCACGGAAGGTCTCCTCACAAACCTCCCCCAGTCCTTCCCCCATGCTCCATCCACAGGTTTTTCCCAAGGCACTCCCTGGATGGCTCTGCCAGGAGCAGGCAGTGTGCTGAGCTGGCCTCTTGCACGCAGTGCGGGCCATAAATCACAGTCTGGGATGTGCCGTGGCACCCGCTGAGAACAGGGGAGCATATTGACAGGGCTGTCCACATATCAATGCATCAACCCCAAAGAGAGCCCCCACGGTAAAGACAACAACCCACTTTATCAAATTATCACCTTAATGAGCCAATATTGCAAACAATAGACAATCGTATGGGCTAATGGCTTGGTACAGAACCAGGTAAAACAGAATACGGACTGATATGAATATGGACTCTGCAAAACGCTAGACTATTTACACTGATATTCCTTAAGAGTACCAATAAATGACGTTGAAATTGAGAAAGTATCCCAAAAATCAGCTTCACAAGGAAGTTAAGGAGCGCCTGGCAAACTATTATGGGCTGCACTGAATTTGCAAGATAATCTGGAAAATTATTACACCACTAGAGTCCTTACTATGAGTTTCGTCATCTGCAAGAACTCATTGGCCCATGATAACATCAGCCAGAGATCAGCCCGGACGCTCCTGTTGAAGTGGCTCCCAGACCATGTGGTGGAACATCGCTCTTCACTTCTGACACTGAGGAACCACGGGGGAGGTCGGAGCTGCTGTGCCGCCCTGAGCTCCACTGACACACACAGCAGGCACCCCCCACTCTCAGAAAAGGAAACTGAGCCAGAGAGCGATTCATAAAAGAGGTCAGAGATCATGTACAGGGACAGCAGTTTGGAGATTCCAGATTTTCTGGCCATCTACAACCTCACCACAGGATCACCACGCAGAGGAAGTTTCATTTACAAGTGCTATTCCTACTGGTCTCTAAGTCACCAAGGTGACAGCGTGTCCTGACACTGCCAGGGCCACCCTGCCAACCTCCCCTACAGCAGGACAGGCAGCACATCCAGGCTTTTCTAAGTAGAACGGGAAGTGGGAATGTAACACCATGGAGTAACTTAGACACAATTAAACCCCCTCGTTTGGTAGCCCCAAAAGATACACCCCACCTCATAACATGTCATGTGCCTGTGCCAAAGCGCCACTGGATGAAGACTCAAAGCACGCTAAGGCTGCACTGGACCTGTCCCAGAGGAGGGATGTTGTTAGTCAGTGCAGTATATATTTATACACCAGTCTTCAGAGAACAGCAGTGCTCACTTGTCCTCAGATCTTTGTATGCCTGGGGAGAGGTTTCCAGTTACACAAATTTATTGCAGGGTGACACTCAGAGATCTGATTTCTCGAGAGAGATAATGAAGTCCAAGGACTTTCTGGCAAGGAGCAGAAATGTCAGAGTGACAAGCTGATCGCTTACTATACCATAACTTAATACATCCTGTGCGTGTTTGGGAGGATGTTTTTGATGAACTGGCAACCCAAATTAGCAAGGAATTTTTAGCATGTGCCTGGTCTTCTCATACGTCAGGTATCAAGATTTGCCTTGAATGGGAAGATCATTCCCTGAACTTGCCGTGCTAGAGCAAATGACTCCATTTGCTCTAGCATGGCAATTTATGACTCCAAGGTGCTTGGAGGGATGAGTGGAGAGGGGAATGTCCACAATTATTCAGGGAAAGCAGATGCTATCAGATAAGGCTGTACTACTGGCTCCTCTGAGCAGGGCAGCAAAGACAGCTCCCAGCATTGTCTCTTGGTGACCTGGACAAAAAATGGACAGCAATATCCTATTTTCCAAACAGAAGAGGACAGGTTGGGAGTGATTTGGAATGCTGCCTGATCCCAGACAGTTAACTAAGTCCCTTTTTTGTAAATCCTTGTAAGAGTAGGAAGCCAGGTTGATAATTTTTTGCTTCCAGCAAAGCCAAGGATTCTGCAGGGGCATTGCAATAATGGGAATAAATACTGCAATGGTGGACTTAAATACTGCAATGGTACATCACAGAGGGAAGAAACAGGGTAGCTGACAGGAGTGTGGGCAGTATATAATTCAAACTGCAGAGGAGGAGGACAGGTTTAGGCCTACAGCTTTGTTATCTCACTGCAGTCAGATCCTGTTTACTAGACTGACAAACACAACAGCTTGAGAAGTGAAACTGTTTACTTGTAGTAAACTGCTGATGCTCACAGCCTTTGCTCCATGTGCCTCTCGTGTTGCTTTTCCATCCTTCCAAATATAGTCTTCTGTGGCAGGCAAGATCTGGAAGGCTTTTAAGCAGGAGTCTCTTCCCAAAGGGCACTGTTCAGTGAAGTTTGGCCTTTCCATATCACTGGCACTCAGAATATAGAGAGAAATTATCTTTCTGGAGATTAGACAGGAATCCATACAAACTCAGAAACAGGGAGATTAATTGCTAGGAATAATATTACCAAACCTGTACACCATGTGCAGTGCATGCTTGTGCAGGGTGTTTACGTGTGCTTATGTGTGTATCTTTACAGAGTAGGCTGAGTAGGTGTAGGTACATAAAATCTGCCCAGAATTTCACAATTTAAGTTAACTGGGTGGAGGGCAAAGAAGGCTGTGGGCAGGGAACAGAAGGATGCATCCATTTCTTCTATGAACTGGATTAATTGTTAGTCTGGGGAATTCTCACTGATGTGCCTGCCCAACCCATGAATTCAGCTCCTCATCCTTGTGGTAGTCATGGAAAGTCCAAAAACATCCTTTCCTCTTTCTCCTCCCTATGTTACCTGGATTCAGATCTAGAGCTTCGATAGAAAAGAAAGCAAAAGAATTTCCAAGATCCAGAGAGAAGGAATAGGGATCTGAAGACAGAAAAGGATGGATGTGACATTAAAAAATACCCAGCAATTTACCCTTTTCTGGGTACAGAAAAGGTACCCAGGGCCCACAAGGCTGCCCATGGACTGGATATGCTTTGAGAAAAACATCTCAATGAGGAGACATCAAGGTCACAATAAAAGGTCCACCCTGATCCTTTATTTCTTCTGCTGATAATATTGTAAATAGCCTCACTAAGTTATAAAGTGGAAACATGCCCAAGGCATCCTGGTGATGAGCTACATTGCTGTAGGTGGTAGCTAAACTGTAAATAAAGCTGTAACTCTTTGGACTTAGCCCACAACAATGTTTTTCCCTGACTACAAATAGTTATCTGCTTGATACAGAGCAGGGAGAACGTGCTGACCCTAAAACCTCACAGGACAGACTGACATGGAAGACCAAGTTGATTCCAGAAACACAAGTAACTGACCTCTCCATTTAAAAAAAAGTTATTTGTGCTCTGCAAAACTCCAGTGTATAAAATGTATATGAGCAGATCTGTAAAAAAAAGGGGGAAAAAAAGAAAAAGAAAAAAGAAAAACCAAGCAAAAACCCAAGCAAAGTCTTTGACATGAGCTGAAAAAAGAACATGGGAGATGACAGCCCTCTGGGCCTAGGGCCTTTAATTTCTCTTTATATAGATCTTGCTGGAGATGAGTTGGTTTTGTTTAGGAGTTGGGTCCTGAGCCCACACCTCCCAGATTACTGGGTTCTCCAGGAACCTTCCAAACACCAAAAACTTTTAGAGAGAAAGCACCATATCACCTACTTTGCAAGGGAGAGCTGAGGATAATGGGACTGATATAAAGCTGGATCGACTTTCTTGCTCTCACTGACAGTCTGGGCTTTCATGTGACAAATCCTTCTCTTGTTTTATTTCCCAAAGCAGTGCTGTCAGGGCAGCCCAGCTGCTGGGCAAAGTCGAGCCTGGGTGCTTACCTGGGGAAGGGACAGTGAAAGTCACAGCTGCGCTCAAAAGTCAGGTAACAGAAAGAGGAGAGGAACAGGTCCTGAGTTTAGGAAAGAATTTGCTTTTGAGTTTTAAACAACAGCAGGGTTAGTATGGACACCATTTTGGCATTTCTAAAAGCTAGCAGAAACCCCTGCAGAATAATGAGGTTTGAAATGGTGCTTCCTGAAATGAGTCATTTTTCTCTGGTCCATTTTGCAAATCCATACTTCTCTAGCCTGTGCCACTCAGCAGAGCAGTGCAAGTGCCATGGGGCAAGTTACCAGATGTCCTGCTGACCACAAACATTCCTGGAGCTATGTGAGCAACCCCCTCAGCAGAATGCCAGCAGTACACAAACCTGCACCTGAAAGACATACAGGTGGTTAGATCTCCTAATCTGAGCTCCAAATCTCACTCAGAGCCATCTTTGGTTCCTCGTGCATCTTTTGATCTAATCCTTGTCTTGACTTGTGTTGGTGATATTGCCACTGGCAACAGGCAAAGTCAGGAATGTAAGAACAAAGGAACGTAGAACAGAGAGAGACCATCCAGACCATAAAGCCCAACGTCATAAAAAACTCATGAGCTGGAAACTTACCTGAATCTCTTACTTTGTAAAATAATAGTTTTTACATCACCCTGTAAACAAACTTGTGCAGATATTTTCAATTTGGTCTGTGAAACTCCATGTGGGTGGTATTTTACATCAGAAAAAAAAATTCGTATCATGAGATCAAAATTATTTCACTTATTTTCATCTTTCAGATAACAGGAAACAATGTCATTGCTAAAGAATTAGTTGACTAGGTTGATGCTGATTTAAGCTGGTGAGTATTGGAGTAGCTGACATCTCAAAGACAAGCTTGAGATGATCTATTCTGCACGTGAGAGCTCCACTGATTTCCCTGGCCTTGCACAATGGCCCAGCTCGGGTGGATTAATCACACTCCAGACATTACAGGTGGAGAGACAGCACTTAACTGCCCTGCACGTGTCTGCTCATCAGGGCAGTAAACAACAGAAATTCTGGCACTGATTGTCCAAGGGAAGATGAAATAAGAAAGGACCTACTCCATCTCATCACTGTGAGACTCAAGGTGTTATAGAGACAGATACCAGACATAGAGACAGATACCAGTAAAGCTGACAGAAAAAGCAACACCCAGTACAATTTACTGGGAACCCTGTTTTTTCAGTAGCATCACACACAAAATCCCATCAAAATTAAAAGCAGAATTCCCTCTGTCTGGCCTAAGGATCAGGCCCATTATATATTTTTAAAAGTTAGATCAGCAGCTTGTAAAGTCTCTAAAGGGTTTTTATGATGTTGCCTAATTAATTCAGAAGCAAAAAGATTATTTCTCAGGAGGTGAAAAGCAGGAATTATTTGAAAGCTGCCTTTAGGCAAACTACCAGGGAATAAGAAAAATGTAACTACTAGTTATGTCAGATTTCACTTTCCAGATCAAAATTCATTGTGTCAGCTCCTTTTCTTTGTTGTGATTCTTTAAAGATGTAAAGAGAGCCCTGTGTGTGTAGGAGAAGAAAGTGCTTCACCAGGCAATGCAGCATCTTACTGTACTTTCCCCCACCTAATAAATATCTTCCAAATGGGAGTGTGTGAGGGAGGGCAAGAAAGCAAAAGACAGAGGCGCTTTCCCCTCTTCTCCAGGTTGCCTCTTCAAGGGACAGGAGAGCTTTTCACACATTGAACTGTGCAATGCAAGGGATATTATGGGTCAATTATTTAAGTGTTGCATGACTGTACCCCTTATATTAACTTCTGCATAAAAGAATAATAAAGGAATTCTTATCCAGAGGTCTTGTCTTCTAAATATGTAAATATAGGTTTGGAGGGATAGCAGAGCTGCAGATAAAGTCCCACAGCAGGTCAGTGACAGGGCTAGGATTAGCCACAGTCCTATCTGTTCCCTGCCAGCACGGGCTGCTTCCAGATTTGCAGTCACTGTAGTTTGGCACAGATCTGCTGAGGCAACTGAAACTGCACCTGCCCACACCAGGTCTGGCTTTGGCAACTGTTTTTAGAAATTATGGCTGTAACACCAGAAGACCAAAAAGGCACCAAACACCCAAGTCCTAGGGGAAGTCAATAAACTCAGCTTCCATTATCCCCTCTGAAACAACCCAGCTGAGATGGAAAGTGATAGGAGAGCTACAGATACATCACGCATTGGTAACTTAGAAAAGCTTACTTAGTGTAAACTCTGTGTGTAAGAGGTTTGTGCTGCCTAATCCCATCTAAGCCTGCTAAGACACTGCTTTTTAATTCAAGGTTTGACAAGGGAGGGTGTTAAGCCCAGTCCTGCACAAAGAAGCAAATGGCATAAGGACCCTGTGAAAAGCACAGCGAGTCCAGTGTGAGGCCAAACTCAGTTTTGTGGCAATCCCAGGCCTGTGTGTGGGCAGGAGGGAGAATTGGCAGGCACAGCACAGCCTGGCTGGATCCTGCTGGAATCAGTGGAGGCGCTGCGGCTGAGAGAAGGAGGTGGCTGCCCAGGCTACCCCCCAAAAAAGCTGCTGCATGTTAACTCCAACAGTTGCACGAACAAAACACAATTTCAGGCATGAAGAAGCCAGATGACCAACCAGAGAAAAAGCATCTGGACAAAAGTCTTTTCCACTTTGCAATATTTTTCCTGCTTTGCCACAGTAGTGCTGCAGAGGCTCTTCAAAACTGATTGTCTCCGTGCTGCTTGGAGGACGTGGGAATCATTCCTGTGCAACGGGACGGGCAAAGGCCTCTGCATTATTCACTCGCACTACACTGTCAGCCTTGCTGGTTCTCTCCACACACAGTACGGATTTCACCCACAGCAACCAAAGCCCAGCTTCTGGAAACTACTAGGCTGGAATGAGGTGTGTCTTTGCAGCAGCTCCTGGCTCCACTGCTGCTCCCTGGCCATGGCCTGGCTTTACAGGGAAGCTGCTGCTTAGCTGGTTTTCCTTTTGGGGTAGGGGGTGTTAACATGGGAATTTTGAAGACGCTTAAATATTCAAACTTGGGCTTAGCCAGTGAGATTCAGAAAGCATCAATGTCTGAGAAGGCTGGCTCACCTCCCTGTTTTTCTGGGATGCCCTCCAGGTACCTGAGGACTGTAAAGCAGAGAAAAGAGGAGAGTCAATAATTCACGCTTTTACAGGACCAAATTCAGATAAGCCTGAGCAAACCAAGCCAGCCATGCTCTCTGCTGGGGCTTAGCTGCTTCAGTCCTTAAATATTTTGTCTGATGTCTCCTTTGAATTCTAAAGGAAAATTAAGAAGCTTGCTGTTTTAAGAGGTTTTGTAAATCTCCTTCCTTTAATTCTCCTCATGTACTCAGCCTGGGTGTGTTCTCATTACAACTAGGAAAGACCTGAAGATCTTGTTTCCAGGTGCTTCAGTGTGGGGCAGATATTTGAATTCAAGTCATAAGAATGTGAACACAAAAGAACAAATGTTGAAGAATTTCCTCACTCACCAGCTTTCCCTAGTCCTGACTTAGATCTTGGTGACTGTACTGGTAATTTCTATATTTTTTCACAACTACAGAGTCAAAACCATATTTGATGTGAATGTGCTGAAGAGAAGACATTTCTTCAAAGAGTTGTCTCTATTTGAATATAGTTGCTGTTTGGGCCTTAGATAGCCTTGAATAATATAAAAGACTGATCTAACACCTGTGGACTCAAGAGGAATAATTTATGACTACAGTGGGGTTTTGATCCCAAGTCTGTACAGCAAAGCAGGAACTGCGGCAGTAAAAGTGAGAGCTACACTTCAGTCAGAAACGGCCAGCGACAAAGGACTAAATCCTGTTGTGCAATTCACTGACCTCTCAAAAATACCTAAGAGACAAAATTCCTTTGTAAATATCACACAGGTGAAGTGCTGTGCAGAACAGGGCAAGTCATTTTTTATGTGTCCTCCCAGGAAGTCTGGGGTTGGATGGGGAGACAGAGGAATGAAGAACATCATTGGGCCAGGCAGCTTCCAGTTCTTCTCTTTTCAAAAGAAGGCAGAGGGAAAAAAAGAACAAAAAAAGGGGAAAAAAGGAACAAACCTTTGCCTGCTGAAAGGAGACCCTCATTTAGTCATTATTGTGGGAGCCTTGCAGTAGTCTAAAGGAGATTCAGACGAGGACATCTACTTACAACTATTTTATAGCCTTTGTAACATTCACAGCAAACTAACGCAAGCAGGGACTCATTTCTGTTAGTGAAGGGAGTGTTTATGTTGGCAGAAAACGTATCTTCAAAGCCTCCGAATGCAGCATTACTAAAGACAACAGTAAGTTACTCAAACTGGAGATCAAACCTGTTTACTTTGATGAAAGAAATAGTCTAAGGCACCAAAGGGTGCAGCAACAGCTGACAGGCCAAACACTGAGTCCAGTCCTGCAAATGCTTCCTCTTCTGAGGCCAAAAATCTAAATAACACAAATGATGGGAATATGCACAGCAGCTCTGTTATTTCTAGCTGTAGTTAGGAATAAAACCAATCAGGCCATTTGTCAAGGTGCAGCCATGCAAAACACAGTGGCTTTATCTTAAATGACACAGATAAGAAACATTTCCATTGAAGTTTTTTGGTTGCTTTAGCCACATACTGGCAGTCACACTTGCTAAGCAGAAAATGGTTGGGTTTTAATAAGGTTTCCTGGGACTGCTGGACAGCAGGGACATTTCAAGACAGTTTATTGCTATTTTCTCACTCTCAGTCTCCCTTGGGTGACTTCTGGATTATCCATGCCAGGACAGAGACACTTGGGCTGCCTCCAGGCAGGACAGCTCGCTTCAGCAGTGCCTCTTCCTTTGTGTGAATGTGACCGTGCTGCTCCCAGCAGGCAGCCAGAGCGTCTCTGTCCCACATTCCTGACACTGGGACACCACTCCCATGCCGGGATGTGCACGGCACAGACAGCCAGGCACGTTGCGCAGAGCCAGCTTGAATAGGAATCGCCGGCACCGAGCCAGAGCTAATAAGGCTGGCGAGACCTGAGCTGACTCCTGCAGTCATGAGTGCGGGGAGCCAGGTCCGGAGCAGCGCTGTACCCTCGCCTGGAGCCAGGAGTGCTGGGAAACAGGGCACAAAGAGGAGCTCAGATCCAGCCGAGTTTATCGGCACCAGCTACCTTCTGCCATGCAGACCTGCCTGGGTATTTTAGATTACTCTTCCCAGTGCTCATATCATCTAATTTCTCTCTTTACCTGAACCATCCTGGCCTCTAGCATGCAATGGTGAGCTGAGAGTGTTAGAAATTAATTTATAACAAAATTAAAATACTCCAGTGAGTTACAGCCAATCTGTAGCGCAACAGTTTTCAGCCAGATGGTCAGGCTATCACAACCATCTAGTCTGAGCTCCTGATAAATGCGGGTCACAGAATTTCCTGCAGCCTGTTGGCAGGTTTAGCTCCAAGCATTATTAGTCAACACAGCACCAGCGTGGTTCTCCATCACCCATATAGTGGCTTGAGCAGGGCAGTAAAGCAGGATGGGTGTTTTTAGGTAGACAGCACTGCTGTCTGCAAGATTCAGATCGGTGCAGGAGGCTCCAGAGCACTGGCAGGTGCTGGGAGCTGTAGAAGGCTCTAAGAGCTGGGGCTGGGCTCCTGCAGCTCCTGTTGGCAGGGGCAGGAATCACAGAGTCCTGCCCCTAGTTGTAATGAAATCAAGTGGAGTTTTGCTTAAGTAAGGGCTGAGTTAGTCATGAGTCAGGATTCATGGACTTGGCCCAAAACACACATACATTTAAAAATAATTGCCTTGAGTGCTTGGATAAGTTTTCAGCAACACTGGGGAGATGTGAATAATTTTGGTCCAGTAGGAAGATCAAAGAACGCTGCAAATATCCCTGTTACCCAGCCTCATGGGCACTGTCCAGCCCAGCCACAGGAGCTCTTTGCTTCCCAGGGTGAGAACCTCAATCCATGGGTGTCAGAGAGTGAAATCATACCTACTCTTTGATGTATTTATATGGGTGGAGATTCCAGGTCACGCAATGAAATGGAATTACTCACGCCCTTTTGTTCCCAAGGATTAAAGCCTTTATCTTCATATTCTCAGCAGGAATATCATAATGTTTTGGGAAAGGAACCCTAACATCTATACCAGTTGTATGCTACTGTTCTTTTAAATATATATGATATGTGGTTAGCCTTCAGGACAGAATGGAGAGGCATAAGAGCAAACAAATGAACTAACAGTAAAGAGAAGTGCGTGGCTGTGAACAACTGAGCACAGCCTATCGGTACGGGGCTGATCTTCCTTTCCCTCACTCCCACGGAGCACTCATCACTTGTAATCATATGGGAAAACTGCACAAGCAAAATAATGTATTGTTAATATTCCTATGTTGATTCTTTTCTGCCTGTGATATCTTGCCCTAGCTTGAACAGCCCCAGGCACATCTATTACACATATCCAATGGAGACAATTCCTTAGGGTTTGAAGGTAATGAGGAGATCCATGAAAGTGTTTGCCTGCTTGGTACCAAGTTCATACCCTAAACAATGCGCATGACCCCAACACACAAAGTAACTTTGGGAAGAGGAATAATAACACAAGTTAACAGGTATCAGCTATTCTGTAACAACTGTCTTCTTGCTTTCTCTACCCCCTTGCAAATACAAAGTAAGCCAAAGTAGTTTTCCCCCACCGCAAAAAAAAAAGGGATAGCTGCACTGCTGGGCAAGAGCATGAACAAGGCAATTGTGGTGAAGAACCTGACGTGCAGGAACCTGTTCACTGTGGTAACTCACCTGTATGTCAGAGCTCTGAGCACGAGCAAGATTCAGAAACAGTGCAGGTCATAAGCTGGGAACAGATAATACTGGGCAGGCAAAGCCGCAGACCCTCAGCACTTCTGTCATGGATCATGCAGGCAAACCCTCATGCTACGCACTGAAATCATGCTAAGCCATTTGGCACTGTGGTGATTATTTGCTTTGGTGACGTCTCCTTGTGATCTGCCTTGGCAAGCTAGAAGAGGTGTGAAACAGAACAGCTATTAGAATTAATTATCTTTATTTGCCTTTAGTAGGTGCTGAGAACTTCACTGCAGAGTGCTGAGAACTTCACTCAGAGTGCTGGGTGGTGTACAGAAGACAGCAAGGAACAGGCAGGATACAAAGGATACACAACTGATGAGAGCAATGTCAATTCAGTTTCAAAACAAATTATGTGCCTCTCAGTCACTTAGCAAATCAGATCTTAAACCACACTTTCTACAAGACACTACTACATAGCAGTAATGGAGAACATAACTCCTTTTCATTCCTCAAGTCAGCTCTTATGTGAGCATCCTGTATCCACTGGAAAAGAACATGACACCTAATGCTCGTGGTTTCAGGGCGAAGTGTAAATATGTCAAGGATACCCTGAAGAAAAGACAGCAAATCCCAATGAAAGATTTAAATTTAAAAACCTGTCTCATTACTTCATCATGCTATCTTTGGGTTTGGGTTTTTCTGTTTGTTTGT
>VYZQ01029761.1:0-30058 GCA_013400655.1 Mystacornis crossleyi
GAGCGCGGGGAGTGAGGAGCGGGATGGCCACAGCTGAGCCCTGGGGGCTCACAAAGCTCCCGGGGGCACAGCATGGACAGGGACTGACCCCGCAGCGCCACAATCCCGGTTCTGCTGTGGTTGGGCTCTGAAAGGGCCTGCACGTATTCCCAGAGCAGCAATCCGTACAGTTCCACCCAGCAGGGGATGGAAAGCACACAAGGACGTCTTTGAGGGGGGGTTGAGTTGGTTTTGAAGGGTTTTTACCTACCCTGATAGAAGCCTCTGCCACTTGTGGAGACAGCAGGTCTCCCTGTACTGCTTCAGATAAAACACCATTCCCTAATGGAATTGGCTGCTTAAACGCCCCATAATTGCTCCTCCAGTTGCAGATATGGTCCTTAACTACAGCTTTGGTGCCTGCAACCCGGGCTAATTAGGAGATTTGACTCTCTTAACTGCACCTGAATCAACTACAGCACATCTCCTAAGGCAGCCAGAGCACTCAGCAGCGCTGTACTGCAGTTCTGTAGTCACTGAATGTTATTGCACTATTTCTGTTCTGCACCATGTGTGATACCACGAGAGAAGCTGGAAAATGACTCCTCTTTCCCAGCCAATTGCGTATTTTTCCTGATTAGCAAACACTTAGCACTTTTCTAGCTCAGTTTTAAATAGCCACTCACCACATGCTCCCTGATGAGTCCCTCTCCCCAAAAGCACTGTATGAGCCATCNAACAGAGCCTCCACACGGATGAGCACACAACACACACTTGGATAAAGCTCTAAACACCCACTGGAGTCAAACCCTTGGGGATGGAAATTTCTGATAAGGAGAAGTCCAATCTGCCAGAAGATTGTGTCAAAAGACATTTAGTGCCTGCTAAACTCTGCAGCACAGGAGTAGGTGTTTTATTCCACGCCTCGTGACGTTTTTATGGGAATGGATTATTGTTTCATTTCCAGGGGTGAAGTTTCTCTGCTGAGCCCTCCGGATACAGGCAGCTCCTCAGTCCCTGAGGAAGGGCTGCCCACGACTCCCACACTTCCCAGTTGCTCTCATTTTTCTGGGAATGACCTGAAAAATGGGAGGAACGAAGACCTGGAGACTGATGAGGCTCTTGGTGCCACCACATCTTGGTCTGGTGGCTGTGGGATAGGTACAGATATGTGGCAGAAAGCCTAAGTAATGGTATTCATTTTTTTTTCCTCCAAAAAAGAGGTGTTAAATTAAATTAAATTAAATTGCTTTTTTCCCTTGCAGTTTCCTGGTACAATTTACTGCTGAGCACTTCCTGCTTAAACAGTTCCTCAGTGTTCATTTCCAGTGTAAAGACACATTAAATCCTTATATCTTACATAATTCTTCTCATTGTTTCTGTTCTTCTCTTTTTGGGTGTCCACGGTGCCGATCCTGCCCAGGCTGTGGGTTTGACCCCTGCATGGGTCACTGATTCCAGAGCTGGACTCGATGGTCACTGTGGGTCCCTCCCAACTCAGAACATTTTGTGATTCTGTGATTTTGAGCTGAATTATGCTTCACTGCTCTTGCTGTTATTCTTCTTTGCTTGTTGGTTGGTAGTAGCACGGACTTTATGTCTTATTAGCTCTTCTGTAACCTCCTCTTTTCTAAACAATCCTCTGGATGCTGGGACTCACTGAAGAGGTTCCCCTTTGCAGTTTCCCCCCGTTCACCTGCTTCTTTTGTGGGAAAGCAGGAAAAATACCGACTGGTTTAGCCCAGGCCACTTCTGAAGAAGAGGGAATACATGAGAATTGTTGGGTATCAGCACTTTCCACGGTGGATGGTTACGGGATGAAGTTTCCTGGCTTGGTAAATCCCAAAAGCCTTCTAGAGGGAGCATTTCCCATCCTAACCTTACACTTGGCAGGGCTCCAGTAAACACAGAAGGGTTTGAAACTCTCGGGGCTTTCTTCTGGAAGGGTTAATTAACAAACAGGGTTTGGAGCCAAAAACCTGGAAGGTTTGCAGATTCAGAAAAAGAAACAAAAGCAAATGATGTTGCAAAGGAAACACTGACTCGGGCCATTAACAAATTCCCTTTGCCTCGCTGCTCTCAGCAAGCACAGAGAATCACAAGTGAAGGGCCTGGAGCCAGGCAAAGGGAGCAGCACCGGGCTCTTGCTGCTGAACACGAGAAATATCTCACATATTACATTTTATATTTATATTTTCAGAGGAGAACCACCTAACCCTGTCACCTCTGATTTCATGACATGACTATTGTCTGACTCATACACAAGAGAGCTTTGTCCCTTTGGGTCATTCTTGTTTTTAATGATCTCTGAATTCTTACTTGTCCGGAGAATTGCACTTAGTTATAAAACTATTTTGCACGTGGCTCTGCCCAAAACAAATGCTGAGAAAAACAGTGCAAAAACAAACAAACAAAAAGGTTGGTTTGAGCTGCTTAGTAAAGTAGGACAGGACACTGAAAGGACAGATAACCTAGAGCCATATAATGAAGGCTTTAGCATCTACATTGGATGCTAAATTTCGATTTTTGGTATACTGTTACTAAGAAAATACTGTTTAAAAAAAATCCAGAAAAGAGCAGTAACTCTAGGAACTAAAGGTTTGAAAAGGGAATTCATGAATAAGGCAAAACCCCCTAAATATACAGATTTTTACTAAATTTCGTTTTCCTTTACTTTCTAGAATGTTTCAACATAGAAATCAGCTAAGGAAAAAAGATAAAGATAATTCAATATGCATCTGAACTGGGCGTTGCTGAGGGGAAACACAAGTTACATATCAAGGGAAAACATCCTGCCATTAAAATCTGCCAACCTGTGAGATTATCCTGCAAGAAACGATGAATTCTCATCACTTGGGCTATTCTTGATTGAGAAAACTGACAGGACACAAATAAAACTAACTCAAAGCCTTTTCTCCAGCTATAAATTCAGTTGCAATGAGTTACCTTGCACAAGGTAATCAGTAGCTTCAACCTCCACCTCGCGACTGAGCTGTTTGGTTTTCTGCAGGTATTTCAGGACAAAAACATTGGGAGCAAAATGGATCATGTTCTGCTCCCCACAGCCAAAGGGCAACCTCAGCAGGTTGTCCAGGTTGTTCAGAGTAGGACCCATCACATCTCCTGTTTGAGAGAGGGGGGGAAATGTTCAGGATCAAGCAATTAAAGATGACTTCTGGTGTTTTATGGTTCAAACCTGACTGCTCTAAGATCTCCTGGCTACCACAGAGTCAGCTTAAATAAACTGTAATTTAAGTGGGAAGTCCTTCAGCTGTTAAGTCTTAGCCCTCCAATCTCGTGTGGGATTAAGGAAATTCCACATTTCATTGTTTGATTATCCATGACTTCCCATCTTGGCCTAGTTTAGAACACGGCACAGTTTGTGAGGAGGATGATAATGAAATAAATACTTTGAACTGTAACAGACAGTGCCCCTGCAAAGTCCCTCACAGCTTTAAGCCACTGTCAACCCAAACAGGCTTCAAACAAGTGACAAAGAAACCCCAAAGAATTATCTGCCCCAGAATTAAGCAGTCATAAACCTCTTTACGTGCCTGTGACTATCTTATCTGGTGTGCATTACTCAAGTACTGGTCAGAAGTAACAGCTGGAGCATCTGTTCACATTTGATAACGGGTACCTAAGTGATACCTCCTGGTAATTGATACCTATTATTGAAGCCGTAGCTCTTTCTGATCCTGGAATTATGTTGTGGGGAACTCCAAGAGTAAATGCTTCATTGTGATTTTCATCAGTCTCTTCTTTTCTCCAAATTTTAAACTCTCCCATTGACCCCCAGCCTGTGGAAAAGCCAATGTACTTCACCTCAAGCTGTTTGGGGACTGTCCACTCCACAATAATAGATTCGTTTAGCACCCGAGTACCGTGGCCAACCTGCAAGGGACAAGAGACCATGGAGTTCCAAGAGCCCACGCAGGTGGAGTCACTCAGGAGGTGTCCCAGCACACGTGGCAAACTCAGATGTGCACTGGAGATGGAGCAATCCCTCTCTCTTCCCCACCCACAAAACAATCCAAGGAAGTTCAGTGAGAATTCCACAGGCTTGGCCTTCAAGGCTTTCGTCACTAACAAAACACAGGACTGAGGTCCTGAGAACGTGACTGTGGCAAAAGCAGATTTGTTCTGGTCAAAACAGCCCGATCAGGAGGGAAAAGGCAACAGGAATGAAGCCCCCACCTTCTCCACCAAGGAAAACCTGTTCTCTGTGTGCTCAAACTCTGCTTAAAAGGAGACTTCCAGACCATTACACAGACGAATGCAGTACCTGGATAACTCCATTTTTCCAGCTGATCCAGAAGCTGCGGAATTCATCCCAGGAGAGGATGCCAGGCGTGTCCCTGCTGGCCACGGGCTCTCCCATTTTGCTGGCAGAAATCCAAGTTTTGGTGTTTTGGTGGCCCCCGATAACGATCTCGGTCATCTCTGCCATGTCGTGGGGCCCCGAGGACAGGGCCAGGTGAGCGTCGTTGTGGGCCTTCACAGCGATGTCAAAGTGCCTCATCTGGGCAGGCTTCTGCATGTACTGGTACTCGTACTTGTTAGGTGTGGAAATGTGTATTTTCTCTAGTCAGAAAAAGAAGGGAATGTTGTAAGAATCAGAGCTCGTCTTACAGACATCAAAAATAACCCATAACTGATAATTAAATTCAAGCAAACAGAGCTTTCCTAAATATAGGGGGGGGGTTGCCAGCTCCTTTTAAAGTGTTTAAAATACACATGGATGTTTCTTCTCATCTTTTATTTTTACCCCCTTCAAGGCATAAGATCCTTCAAGCTGCTCAGCTGAATTTCTTGTGAACTCAGCAAGTGATTTTTCAGTTCTAATCTAGTGGTCAAAAGCATCTCTGTTTAGCTACTGGAGCCAACTCTGAGCTATCCAAATCTCTGGCAGAAAGGACAGACTGATTCCAGAACTGAATTTTAAAACACCGGCTGAAAATAAAGTACAGTCCCAGTTACTGTCCACAGTGCTGAATACTTAAACTGTTCCATAAAGTAAAGGAATTTAATGGCCATTTCCAGAAATCACTTGGGCAGTTAGAGCAAATTCATAATTAGCCAGCCAGGTAAGAAAGACTCTTTATTCACAAGTTCTTCCTACACACCATAACTCATCAATCAAAGAGAAATGGAAACAAAGATTTTTTTAATTTTTTTTTTTTTTTTTTTAATGAGATGAAGCCAAATGTTTCTTTTCAAGACTGAATCAAACAAACTGAGTATCTCATTCAAATCATGAACTTACCATTTGGGCAGAAGAACACACTGTAGGTGTATTCTCTGGACAGTCCCTCTGGCTATAGAAAGACAGAAATCCACACATAAACCACAGGGCTTGGATCAGCAGGAACAGATTCCAGTTTTACTTGGAAAACATAGAAATTATTTTTGCTGCTGTACAGTGGTTTATATCCTTTATAGAAAAGTGATGGCACAGTGTTCTGTTCGCTAGAGATGTGCTAACCTGCCAGAGAAGCTTCCATTTGATCATGTTTCTTAGATTAACCAGGCAAGCTTATCCCATAAAATTTCCATTCCTTTTTTTCCTGAACAGTACAGAAGATTCACCAGAAGAGCTCAGAACCAAATGGGCTCTTTCTGTACAAGCACCACTAAAGCTGATTATTTCCAATCTTTCTAGCATGCCATAAATCAACCTGAGGATCTTTATAAACCTATTCACGTTTGATTTCACCACTTCCCCAAGCATTTTTTTCCTGAATTATCACAAATTTGTATTTTCTCACCTCAATAATGACACTGCTGCGAACATAATCCACTCCCACGGGGATCCTTTTGTCCACGTAAGAGTCCTCTGAGTGTTTGCCACTCTTTAGGGTCTGCATCCCCTCCTGACAGCAACTGGTCCCACCATAGGCAAAAGCTTTTGCTAAGAAACAGAAGGGAAAAGCAGCAGAGATTTTGAGAAAGATCTGTAGAAGTTCAAGAGATCTAAACTAATTAGAAACAGCTGATTAACAATACACCAGGGGCTGTAATTACAGCTCTCTCATATTCCCTGTAGCCATATTTGAGTGATCACATCTAAAACTAGGCAATATTTGGACAGTCATGGGGCAACAGAGAAACCCCTTCCTAGTTTCCAGCATTGCACAGTTTTTGCTGGGATTATTTGCTGAAAGATGCACAGAAGTTGTTTTTCTCTTGGTTAAAAATTCCCCCTGATCTCTTCAGGGAACAGTAACAGGTCCAGCATGAGCATGAGTAAATAGCACAACAGGAAAGCTGACGACCAGAGACTCTCCTGGTGTTTGTTTGTGCATCCTGTGCATTACAGGCAGGCAATTTGTTCCTACAATAAATGAGGTGGAAAAGCCAAGCTGGCAGCAAGTGGAATGAACGAATTGGGGCAATAGGGAAATAAGAATTTCCTCCTGGGAGTGGAATAAGAAGAAACACTTGTAAAACCCCTTGAAGCACCAAGGAGTTGGTTTCAGTTGTGTACTACCAGTGATGTTGCTCAGGCCCAGCTCGTTGAAGGCCAGTACGATGGAGGTGGGTTTGGCTTCCCCGGGGGCCACACACTTCTTCCTGGTCAGGTGGTGCTTCCCAGGGTGCCCAACAAACTTTATGCCTTTTGGGACAGAAATCTTCACGTGGACCTGTGAAAGTTTGGGAAATGTCATTCGTTGGCTTTGCAGCTGGTATTTCCAAACTGATCTATGTGAACAATGTGAAACCCCCAGAAAGCTTCATAAAAATCACAGAATGCAGATTATTCATTCTTCAAATAGCCATGGATTTGGCTGAGAGCAGCACTTTCAGCTCAGCAATTCTACAAGGATTTCTAGGAGATGCTACTGGAGCCGGGCAGATGGGGAGTGTGAGAAGAAAACATCAAGGGAGAGGGGATTTCTTGGGGAAAAAAAAATTCCTTCAAAATAAACTATTTTTGGCAGCTTTCTGATTGTGAAGGAAATTCTTCTCTGTGGTTCAGCACCAGATTCCAAACTGCCTGCCCTGTGCTCTTCAGCATCTGCTTTTCTGAAGTGCTGCAAGACCCTTCAGACCACTACACGCGCTTCAAGCTCTAATTAAAGCAATGAGTTTCCTTTGAATGGAAAAAGCAATATTTATCTTTTCAAAGCACCTCTGCTGAGCTCACCTCTGCGTTAGCCTGGCACCTTTATCTGCTGTGACCTGCAGGTCCCTCACCAGCCGTGGTGACCCGGAATGGAGCCGGGAGTGAGGAGTGAGCTCTTACCTCCACGCACACGGCCAGGTAGTTGTAGACAGTGAGAGGGATCTTGGTCTGCTCGCCCCGGATGACGTGGTAGGGCAGCGTGAAGTCGATGAAGAAAGGTTTGAACGTCTTCAGCTCGGTCTGGCTGGCGATGCCCAGCCCCTTCTCCTCAGACAGGGCCACGGCCTCCGTGATCCACGTGGTGATGGAGTCGGGCACCTCCACGCGCAGCTGGGCTTCCCCCGAGCTGTTACTGCCAGAGAACACGGAATAACTTGGCTCGATCATGCTAATTACATGCTTTTTAATGAAGTTAAAGCGCACACGGCCAAAGGTTTTGGGGAATTCCCTGCAGATCCAGGTTTATAAGATAGCATCGTCTGCTTTGAACCTTACAAAAGGCTCAGTGTTTTCTACCAGTTTAGAGACCTGCAAAGATTTACAAGCAGCAGAACAGCAAACAGTTACTTCTGCAAAGTACAGATTCTTCCTGGATAAAAAACTTCATGTGCAGCCTCATTTTAGAGTCACTTTTCTTAGAGGCAAATGTCTGCAGTAAGTAAAAAGAAATCTAAACAAAACTCTAAAACAAACCCAAAAACCTAAAAAGAAAGGCAAGAAATAATCCCAGACTGAAGCCCTGGATAAAAATATTTCAACAGTAATTGATTTAACAGCTAGTGAAATAAAAGGGGTTTTTTGTTGGAACTCGTTGTCCCTGTGTCCATTGCCACACTGCAGACTCTGCTTGAACACAAGGACAAATGAGAAATTTTCTAAACATCAAGTTCAGCAACTGCTTGTTTTGACTCAGAAACATTTTGGTTTGCTGGGTTTTGGAATGACTGACTTAGAAAATTTCCAAATCTATCATTTTCTTCCAGTGAGGGTTGAAACTAATTATTAAAATCCAACTCTCTCAGTATTTAGCTTTCCTGTGTGTACCACAACATGATGATATAAACCTGGTATCCTCTCCCATGCTTTATAATAATAGAAATTCAGTTTTGTTCTTCAGGCTTTGCTATTTCCCTCCTGCAAAGCAGCTTTGGCCCTGCCTGAAACAGAAAACATTTTCTCTAACACAAGAACAAAAGGTATTTCATGGCTCAGCTGGCAGGGTGATTGGTGCAGTTGTGAGTACACCCTAAGGTTGTTTTCTCTCAAGTTCTTATTTATTCCCCAGAGCTTGACACACATGCTGCCAGCTCCGTAAGCTTTTGGGGGCATGGAAAATGGGAATGGAAGGGCTGCAGAACAAGCTCTGCAAGCATCCAGCCCGACACCCTGTCCTCATCTGCAGAGCTGCCTGATGCAGCCCCAGAACACACCCAGGAGCTGCGCTTGCGCTGCTCCTCACATGAGGGTGGCTCACGCTTGAGGCACCAGAGAAGCACCTTTGCTTTGCTCCTCAAAATCAGTTCCTGGTGAGCCTGAGGGTGCTGGGCCTGTCAGGAGCCAGGCAGCTCATCAGGGACTGCTCTGTGTGTTTGTATCACAGAGGGAGAGGGATTAAAGCCATGAAAAGTGGAGATCACTGCGCCTGTTTCAAGTTCAGTCAGACTCCAAGCACTGGCCAGTGGATGTGGCTCCCCCAGCTCAAAGTGCAGAGGGAAAAGCCCGGGGAAATACACTTGTATGCTGGAAACATGGAAAGGTTGGGGCTGGGAGGGACCTCAAAGCTCATCCAGTGCCACCCCTGCCACGGCAGGGACACCTCCCACTGTCCCAGGCTGCTCCCAGCCCCAGTGTCCAGCCTGGCCTTGGGCACTGCCAGGGATCCAGGGGCAGCCACAGCTGCTCTGGGCACCCTGTGCCAGGGCCTGCCCACCCTCCCAGGGCAGGATTCCTTCCCAATACCTGATCAAAACCTATTTGAAGGCTGAAATTATTTTAACTCCTTTTAAGCAGACTGGTTCCCTCACCCTGAGGCGCTCACCCCGACTGGAGAAATGCAGCTGATACCTGCAGTGCCCTGAGGAACGGGCACAAGGCTGTCCTGGCTCCAGGACTGGCATCAGCCCAGCCTGTTTAACCGGACAATTTGTTGCAGCTGATGTTCTTCCCACTGGGATTTCAGCCCATAACCAGCATTAACATTATTTTCACACATGAGGGCACTTACTCTTCTGGGCGGGGGGCCAAAGTACACACTCATTTCCAGCCATTAGACCCTCCAGCCAGGCTCTAGGAATTTTTAGAATTGGTTTGGGAAGTTGACATTAGGCTTTTGTTTCTTCTTCTCTTTTTTTTTTTTTTTTTTTTAGGATTGCATATTATAATTAAAAATGGTAGAAGAAAAAAAATAAATTCTTCCTGTTCAAGAGAGTGGAAATTAAGGAATGCTCCAACTCAGTTGTTTCTAATGAAATGAAGTGGAGAAAATGCAATCTGCAACTTTTTATTCCACACTCTCCCACTTATAATTAACTGCCCCAGCTTGCTGAGGCCCAAACAGGCACTTCTGGAATTCTTTGTGTATTTCTACAAAGCATATTTCATGCTCAATTGAACAGATTTGAATACACTTGCTCCAAGTTCCTGTCAAATTTAATTTACAATCATTTATTGAGAATGAAGTTTACTTGCAAACCTGGAGAAGCCTTTTAATAATTGCTTCAAATTATCCTAGATGTGCTGTTGTGGGAGGGATTAGTTATCTCTTTAGTAATTTTTTTTTTTAGTTCCAGCTGTACCCAGAGGAAACCACGATCTATGAGGCAGCAAACTGAGGTCTGGGGGAGATGTTCGTGCAGGAGATGACAGAGGAAGAAGGGCCCTGTGAAATTTGGAAAGCAATCAGTAGAAAAATCAGTGTAGACACAACTGACAGGTTCAGCTTGAAGCAAGCGAACACACTTCCAGAGCAGAGGAAATGTTGCAAAGATCGAAGTGGTAATGAAGAAAAACATCTACAATAGGGGCAAAAAATAATTTAAAAAAATAATAATTCTGAGAACACCAGTGCAACTCTGTAGATTTTGAAGAGCTTTGTCCTCTGGAGCTGGAGAGAACACAACCCTCTGCATGTAATCAGTGTCCATACCTGACATTGAGGCAGTGCCAAATCCACGTCTCAGGGAAGAAGGTTCTTTTCCTCTTCTCTGCTCTGCTCGAACAAGAAATAAATCCTTGCACATTCATTCTTTTAATAAGATATTTCCAACAGTCCCTGAGGAACTGGAGTTATCACCTGACTGTGGCTCACACGACCAACCCCCAGGCTGGCACAGAGCACTGAGGGGGGAATGGATGATCACTGCTGACACAAACTGTCCTTTGGAACAGCCCCTTTGTGTGCACACACACTCTGCAGGCAGAAATGGCAATCTAACAAAGCACTACAATAAGACTACATCATTTCTGCTAGTTTCAAAGGTTATCTAAAAAAAAAAATTGGTTTGTGAAGCAAATTCTTCCACCAAACAGGGGAACAGACACCACACGTGACTTCCAGCAGCACTTTGTACAGTCCCTACCCTATATTCTTCTCCACCCCTTCAAATTGTCTTGATTTCTAATATTTTAATAATTTAAAACTCAGCTTTTCTGCCCCTGTGATGCCTCATTATCTATTTCCTAACTAACCCCTGAGCTTCCCCTGCTAAGAGAGGCTTCCTGGGGGTTCAGGGTGCAGAGGGAAGGCCCCTCCTCAGGTGCAGCATCTCTTGCAGTACTTCACAGCCTTTTCTTCATGCAGACCCTCATTTTATTGATTTTGACCACCAGCTGAATGGTCCAAATCATGAGCAATGGGTGACTCTGCAAAGCCAGCTGCAGCTCGCAAATATTGCAAGAAATTCACAGCAAACTGCAAAGAAATATTCCCCAAAACGATAATTTAAGACTCTTTCCCTTTGTAATTTTTTCAGAACTAAATTAAATTTAACAAAGCTGAGCCAGTAAAATTTTTTTTTACATCTACCAAGCCACCAGAAGAGTTTCCCCATCACTACCTTGTCTAAATCTGGGGGGCATGGAGGTGGAAAAGAGCTGAGAATAGAGGAAAAAACCAGCCAGGAGCATCACAGACAACAGGTATCAAACACCAAACGTTACCTTGGTGCTATTTTGGAATGCATTGTGGCCACCAAGGTCCCAGTGTGTGGCTGGAAGGCTGGGACAGCCTCATCTGTGTACATCCCTCCGTTCTGCCTGTGGTTCAGGCTGACTATGTCAGTCATTACCACCAAGCCAGTTTCCTAGACAATAAAAATCAAGACCACAAAACAAAAACCAGCAAGGAAAAAAAGAAGTAAATAAAAAGAATTAAATAAAAAGAATTAAATGTGTACCAATTTTTTTTTTTTTTAATAGAATCCCTCAATCCTATTTCAACATTTGCGGGGTGAATCTCAGTTGAATCTTGAGGATATTTTAAAGCTTTGTATAAAAATGACTGTTAATGTGAAGATGCATGGGCTGAAGGTTTATCCAAAAGCTCTTGTCTGATGGAAAATGCATTTAAATCAGTATCTAACATCACTGGGCAAGTGTGACAGGTAAAAAAAAATTCATTACATGCATTTTTCCCCTGGAATACAACGTTACAGCTTTTTACCCTTCCCAGAAGTTTCCAGTGTGCTCTGCTGCAGCCAGCAGGCAGCTCTCTCATCAGGCATCACCAGTTCTGCACTGCCAGGGACGCCAAGCAAAATGGAAACTGCCCACACAAGGGAAGGCACAGAGCTCCTAAGGAAGCTGCCAGCTCTGTCCCCTAAATGCTCTTATTCATTCATTATTATTATTAATAATTCATTCATTATTATTCACAGCAGCTCCCAGGCACTGCTGGAGAAACAGCTTTGTTCTCTGCACACACCCCCAGTTCTCACTCACCAGGTGTGCAGCCCCTGCATTCACACCAGCTCCCCCAAAATGAGCCTTTTCCAGAGAGTTTCCCGCTCTCAGTGAGGGGGAAAAGAAGCAGCAGCAGAACAAAACCCCCCTCAGACCCCAGGGGGAGAAGCAGCAGTGGCTCCTGCAGCAGCGGGCACAAACGAGGGCTGGGGTTTGTGATTAAGAGATCGAGGCACGGGGGGAAGGTGTGAAAGCCTCCGGGTTCAAGGCAACATAATAAAACAATTTAGCTAAAATCACAGAAAGGACAAAGAACGAAGAGCTGGGGGAGCTGTAGGAAACAAGGGTCATCATTATCCACAGTTATGGGGATTAAAGAGGGAAAGAACATCAAACCCCAGAGCTGTGACCCTGGTAATCAAGGCCAGTCTGCATTTCAGCAGATTTTTAAAATCCAGCCAGGTTTAACTATGGGAACACACCAAGTAAATACAAATATATAGCATTTAAGTAGTAACCTGATCAAGGATAGAAAGGTGTTTCACAGAGATGGCGGCAGAAGCTGGGAGCACCAGGGCAGGACAGAAATGGAAGTGATTTCCAAAGGACAGTCCGAAAGGCTACGAGGAAAGACTCACATTCCACCTTCCTTCCCTGCTGGGGCAGCTGCAGAAGAGATCTGCAAGTTCACCCATGCCCAGAGGAACCTTCTGGTCCCTGATTCTCCAGAGCATCAGCACGAATTCCTTCACCCAGCAGGACAACTGGCCCTCCCAAGACTGGCCAAAATCAAACCACGTTTCTCAAATATCTTTGCTAGAACATTGTACTCTGTTCTCAAAAATCACTTTTCATCCTATCCCCCCTGGAAAAACAGCTCTGATGTGGGGAAAAAACCCTGGCCTATGGAGCTGAAAATCACCCTGCAAACATGAAAGCAATAAAGAGACACTGCAGAGAGGAGGGAGGCTGATTCTGCCTACTGTGAAGGCGAAGCGAGCGTCCTTGGTGATGTCCCAGTGCCAGGGAAACACAGAAGATCTGCGGCGTCTGCGGGAGGACATGCCTGGCCACCAGAAGTGCCCTTCTTCCTTTGGAGCCCCAAAAGCATCGGACACATCGTACTCTGCAAGCTCTTGGAACACCTGCAGGGAAAGGGCAGAGGCTGCTGTCCTCGGGGATTTTTTGGAAGCCCAAAAGCCGCTTACTCAGGGTGGATGAGGGGAGTGAGGAAAGGACATCAGTGATTAAAGCTCCTTGTACCTGACTGGCTGACAGCTGGAAGCCTGTCTTGAGCAGGTAGACACTCTTATCCACCGTGGCAATGCAGACACAGCTCGACTTGGCAGCTCTGACCTTGATGTTCACAAGGTCACCAGGCCTGGTCTCGTTGGCCGAGAGCGTCACGGCAACCTGGGAAGGGAAATCCCGGAAATCCCGTTATTACCCCAAAAAACAAAGCGTAACGAGACACCAGCCCCTCCTCTCCACTGCAGAGCCCCTACCTGGTTCTCAAAGGAGGAGCTGACAGTGAACTGCAGGCTGTCTGTGACCCCCTCTCCGTTCTCCCTGACGTAGTACACGAGGAGCCGGCCCAAGGGAGCCATGGAGTGAGCGACTGAGAACCTCAGGAAGGTCACACACACCTCGACCTCTGCTGCAGGAGTGCTGGGGGGTGCTGAAACTGGAACTGTGGAGGAAAAATAGCTTTATTTATCCCAATCGCTCCCTTCCTGCCCCATCCTAGTGCTGGCAGGCACAGAACTCTCCATCCAGGACTTGCGTTCTTCCCTTGTTCCTGTCGCACACCTTCTTGAGGTCAGAATCTTTTCCCTTTTCCTCCTCTTTGTGAAAGGTAATTAGCACTCATAACTCAATGAACAGCTGGAGAAGGTGGGTAGGGAAGGACTACTCAGTGTTTTTCAAGCCATGAAATCAAGGAAATGCACAATTAAGTTATCAAGCCATTGAAAATCAACAGAAAATGTTATATATTGCAGGAGAATTGTGAGGAGACAAAAGGAATAAACGAGTTTGAAAAAGGATTTTGCAGTTTGCAGAATGGTTTAGGTTCGAAAGGACCTTCAAAGATCCTCTAATTCCAGCCCGTGCTGTGGACAAGGATGTCTTTCACCAGACCAGGTTGCCCAAAGACCCACCCAACCCGGCCTTGAACTCTTCCAGTGACAGAAAAGCCACAAAGCCTCTGAGCACACTGCAAATGCAACAGCTCAGAACAGACTTTCAGTGCAGGAAGTCCTCACAAATCCTGAATTACTGATTACCAGAAGCTTGGTGGGTACACAGAAGGAGGTCCCTGTTACTCTTTCCCCAACTCCCAAACTGGTCACTAGGACAGTCAGACTTCTCCTCTGGCAGTTTTTATATCCAGCGTTCCAATCCCACCGTGCTTTACCCCCTGTTCCCCAGATACACCAGATTTGCATCTTTCTGTTACTCCTTGTGCAAACCAGGAGTCCACACTTCATTTCCCTTCCCGCTGTGGGATCTCCTTTACCCTGATCCGTGTTATCAGTCCATTTAATTTTCTCTTTCCATCTCGTGTCCTCTCCTCAGTTTAAGCTCAACCAATTTAACCAACTGCCCCAGCCCTGCCATGCACTTCCCTGCCACCCCCCTCCAAGCAAATATCAGAGTTTTCTCAACTGAGAAAGACTGCAGAAAGACCAAAGAAAACTTTCCAAGAGTTATCCCTCTTGGAGAATTTTTTTACATGACTGAGGGCAATGGATTTCACTATTTTTCTTGCACAAAATTATCTATATCCTTTAAGGAGCGTCACATTAAGGGGTGGAAAAAAAAGAATATTTCGTTTTGTGGAAATGTTGTTTTTCCCTGAAAATAGGGGAGAGTTGCATTTCTGGTGCTGGCTACCTGTTCCTGGGAAGCGTGTGAGGTCAATGTTCTTCTCAAAGGGCGTGGTGGCTCTTTTGCTCCTCTGCTGGGTGACATTGCTGGGCTGCAGCCCTGACAGGACAATGTTCCCTCGTGATGCCACTTCATAATGGAGAGTGAAGTTGCAAGGACACGTGGACTTCACTGCAATCCAGGCCTCCTCTCCCACCTGCAGCCAGGGGCAGAAAAGCCAAAGATCTGCAAAGCTCTGGGGTGATAAAGCACAGAAACCTGTTTGGGTGCCAGCCCACAGGAGCTGCGAGCCCTCTCCGAACAAACGCATGCACTGAAAAGTTATTATTACATTAGCACTGTTCTCAGGGGCTTTCTCCCCAAGGAGAAGGGGCCTGTGTTCAGCTCTCCACTCACTGCAGACCTGCAGGAGAATGAGCTGGGGGTTGTAGGCATTAATGAAACAATAAAGGAATCTCTGGAATCCTGAAAGTTAAGCCTTTTGGCACAGAGCAGCTGTCAGAATTGGTTGAGTTTTAGACACCCCTTCAGGAGCCCAGCCCAAAAAAGGAAAGAGGTGGGTTGGGGGTGGGAAGAGATGTGTATTTGATAGTCTTTGCTGTTAAATTGTGATTACATTCACGTGGCCAATACCAATTCAAACATAACCATGAAATGACTGGGAACAGATCTGAGGGAAATGCTTTCAAATTACAAATTGTTATCAAGATTTTGTGTAAGTCTGGCACTCAGGGAGGTGTCAAACATACAAATAAATAAGAAGAAAGCTGCTTTTTTGTCTGGGTAAACTCATCTGATGCCTGCAGTAGGCTCCAGAGCAGCACACCTGGGCACTGAAGCCTGCGCCCAGAGGGGCTCACCGAGTGCTGAACAGCCCCAAGACAAAATCCCCCAAATCCCAGCAATCCCAACAGAACACACATCAGTCATGGGACCAGCACTGGTCGTGTCTGGCTGAGCAATAATCACTCTGTGGGGCAGCAGGCTTTCCTAGGAACACAACCTTCTTCCTTTTGGGATCTGAGGAACGGCTGACTCTTCTTCAGCACCTTCCCCTCCTCACCCTCCTGCCATTTAGAGCAGAGCAATTCCCAAATAAAACCGTTCAGGCTGGATAGAAAATCCCCAAGAAATCTTTTGAAAAAGCTCTTCCTTCAGCACCAAGTGCTCTCCCTGCAGAATGTACACATGGCACAAACCTGAAGGGCAGAACTGGAATATGGGGAGCTGCTAATGGTTAAACACACTGAGAATGCCACAGAGTCCAAGAGGTGCCTCGTGACATTAAATATTTGAAGTATTAAGAATTCCCCAGTGCAAATGATGAAACAATTCATTAAAAAATGAATGTAGCTAATTGGAACACCCAGTAAGAGCTGGCAATGCATGGAAACAGTTCCCACATCAGCTGGGCATCCAGCTCCAAGCTTTCCCACAGAAGAATTAGTTCTAATCAGGTTATAATAAGAACAATGTGTTCAGATTAGCAGTGTATAATCCCCTTTCCATACCTCAGGAAACTTGTAAAAGATTAATTAGCCATTAAACTTCCATGAAATGCAACGATAAAAAAAATGCTCCTATTTGGATACAGAGTCTGAAACCAACCTGACGGACCTGCTGATAACAAATCTCAGTGTGTTTATTGCCAAAAGCCACTTTTTTCTTCCCCACAGGGCTATATGCAGACCCTCAGAACATCATGCTGGGTAAGAAGAAACCCTAAAGAACTCCCAGAAAATATTACGCAACAGGAATCGTGGTTAAATCAGATCTTTCCTTCAGGAGAGAAATCACAACTTTTATAGGGCAGGATTATATTTCTAGAGAGGCTCCCACAAAAACTACCAAAAACAACAAGGCAACCATGCTGACAGTTCAATAACTGGAAGGTTGAACAGATCCAGTTGAGGTTAAACTGGAAGTTCCAGTGAGACTACACAGCCTTCACCTTGATCTTCAGTAATTCAGCCACTCCCACTAACATCACTTCCAATCATTTTCAGCAAAGAACCCATGTCTGAGTGCTGCTGGAGGTGCACAGAACACATATTCAAAGGTGAAAAACTGAGATGTTTTCCACGCCTACACCCACCCCTCTCTGAACAGAAAGGACTGGAAATGAGGTGCTGCACAGAGCATCGAGGGGGTTTTGCTTAGCAACGAGTGTAGCCCACATTTAACAACTGTTTGGTGGCTGAAGTGCAGCTCCTTCACCCTTTGTAGTGGAAACAACAGTTCAGGATCCCAGCATCAGGAATGTCCAGAAACTTTTAATTAGAACACAGTACTTTAAGCCAAGCAATGCAGTTGTTGCTGGGATGGAACGTGAAGCCAACGTACCTGGAAAGGTTTATCTGGTGCCTGGAGCTGGATGTGACACTTGCTGGGTGAGTACCAGCTGCTGATGGACAAGTAGTTGGGCAGATATTGATCCCCAGAGGGTTTCCCATCAATTGCTGTCACTTTGGTCTTTAAAAAAAAAAAAGTTACACCTGAATGTTATGCATAGAAAGCCCATTTTGTTCTGTCCTAATCTCTATTCCCTTCTCCCATTTTATACCCTCCAGCTTTCATCTCTTGCCATCTTTACTCCTCAAATATTGGGCCCCTACTACCATGCTAAGCTGTATTTGGAGAAGCATCTTTTCATGGTGGTTACCAACATCAGTTCTCTCGGCAGCACGGAACAAGCCAGTGTGTGCTGTGTTGAAATCCAGAAGCTGAAGCTAAAAGGCACTGATTTCCTGTTTGGAGCACCGATTTATAAAGTGCAGGTTTGACAAGATTAGTTACATTAAAGCCTGCTAATCCTATAAAGAGCTTTTACCCACCTCCAGCCAGACATATTGGGCAGCTGTGGGGATGGAGGGGATTTCAAACTCCACCAGGCCATTCCTTGAGACCAGCTCACTCGTATAAACGTTGTCCTTTGGTGTGAGCTCAGCTTTAATTCTGATGGTGACCCTGTCAGCTGGACTTCCATCCGGGTAAGTGACTTCTACCTGCACAGAGGGGCATTTATAGAACAATGGACTTCACATTATCAGCAGCTCCAGTCAGTGAGAGGTGGGGAAAATCGCTGGGATCATCAGTACAGCTTTAAATCAGCCACACATCCATGGCTCTGCTTTAATCTCACCTTGCCTTTGTAAGGCAGCCCGGGTTTGAACTGTTTTCGGGTGTCCTTGGAGTACTTGATATCAATCAGCTGCTTCTGGACAGGAGTGGAGTCATCAAAGGTCACCTGCTTGCTGCCATCAGAGCTGATCACCGTGGCCCAGATGCTGACTGTGCCTCGGAAGTGCTCCGGGACATCGGCTGGCATCATGTCCTTGACACACACCTCGAACACAGCAGAGCCATCGATCTGGGATGTGCGGGGGAACGGAAAGGGAGGTTTGCATTTCACACCCCGACAGGGCCTGGAAGCCAAACCTAAATCACAGGCACTCGATGGGAGTTTGCAGCAGCGTTTTGGAAGGGTTAGGATGGGAGGGAATTAACTGGGGAGCGGGGGAAGGAAGGAAGGAAGGAAGGAAGAAGGCAAGTTTCATTTTTCTTCCTTACTTGTGGTCTGGACTAACTCTGTCACAGTCCCTCAGCCCCATACGCTCTAAAGACAGATTAATACCATGCCAACAAATTCTTATCCCACCAAATCCCAGAATATCCTGAGCTGGAAGGGACCCACAGGGATCACCTGTGGGTGATCCAGCCCCTGGCCCTGCACACACACCCCAACAACCCCACCCTGGGCATCCCTGGCAGCGGTGGCCAAACGCTCCTGGAGCTCTGGCAGCCTCGGGGCCGGGACCATTCCCTGGGGAGCCCGGGCAGGACCCTACCATGCTCTGAGAAAAGAGCCTCTTCCTAAAATCATAAACATACCACGTAAAAATAAGCAATATTTTTATTATGCTGGCCCCAGGTATAATATTTACTCCTTCATTTTCTGGTCTCCCATCAGCAACAAAACAGAGCTGTGGGATTAATGTTAAAGAAGACAGATCAGGCATTTTATCACAGGTGAGTCCATGGGCTCCCTCACCTGGGTGGTCTTGAGGACGGGGTGTCCCACTTCATGTCTGTAGTACCCCACACCATTAATAGTCATATTGACAATTAACTTCCCTGTCACTGGTTTTCCAAAAGTGTATCTGAAATGCAAAGAAGATGATTAATAACTTCCAGCTGGTTTCTGTTTTCCTGGTTATATAAAGACAATTACCACACTACCTGCACAACTAGAAAACAGTATCACAGGAAGTTATCCAGATTGTTATTTTTACCATGTTTTTGAAGGCTCTTACATCAGAAAGCACCTGATGATGATTAGAAATCATCTGGAAAATCTGCACCAGGTGGGATCCAAGCTCCAGTGACTGGACTGCAACCCACAGCAATGAAACTTGGTTTGGGACGTGTTCCTACCTGGCATGAACAGTTCCTTTCTCACACAGTGAAAGGTCACGGATGTAGCGAGGGGGGTCGATCAGCAGCTCAAACTTTGGCAATACTACAACGAAAAGAAACACAGCAGAACCTTTTCAAGCAGGTCTCATTGCCCAGGTTATAGCAAAAGCCCCCACAACTCCGACAGGACCCTGGTGGTGGCTGATGAGGGTAACAGCAGCACCAGCAGAGGGTCAGTCAGCAACAGCAGCAAACTTTGGCAAGGTGACCTTAACAAAGTTCCCAGTTAGCAGTGTCTGCATCCCTGAAGAACATGGCTCTAAAGAATCTTTCCTCACGGCATTTTAAATGCATTATTTCCAGTGTTTCATCTCAAGTGAAAGCGTTTCCCAGTGTTCTGTTCTTCCAAACACACCTGGCTTACAGAGGACTCACCTCTATTTATTTATTATCTATTTATTTATTACCACTATAATACTCACCGTATTTCTGCACTTCAAAGGATTTGTTGTAAGTGTGCCCCTGCATCTCAGCAAAGATGAGCCATTCCCCAAACACAGGCTGATCAGACAGAGGGAAAGTCATATTGACAATGCCTGAAAAAGGAAACAACACTGAACCCTGTCAGTCTCCAGCCCTTGCCAAGCCTTGCTGAACAGGACTCAGCAGAAGCAAAGGCAAAACACAGCACACAGAGGGAAAAAAATAAATAATCTGGAACTCACCGCAACAAAATGGCTTCAAGTTATTCCATTCTATCATCCGAGAGCCCCGAGGATCCTGCAGGGTGGTTTAGGGATGAGAAACATGGCAGTGAAAATGGCCATCACTAATACATTTAGCTCAGTTTGCAACAAAGAACTTCCTTTTGGAACACACACACTTCACTACCAGCTCAAACGTAACAAATGCCTGTCAAAAATGTCCTGAAGGTGCTTTATCAGGGCTATTTGCTTTCTGGAATTATTCAAGAGCTCTGCTCCTGTAAGCAATGCACAGGGTAAATGCTGTCAAGCAGCAGATCTTCCCCCTGTCCTAAGACACCCGTCCTGGATGGGATGAAGTGACCCCTGAGGACACTTTCTCTCTGTTCCTAGAGGGAGCTGTACAGCCAGCAGGACAGTTTTCAGATACCAGACTCAGATGAAATGAATCCTGCTGGTTTTGTCAGCATTAAATCTGTGCTGAATGCAAACAAGAGTGAATCCTTCTGCTTTCTGACAGCTAAACACGTGATTAAAAGAAAAAAAAGGGGAAAAGAAAGACTAAACACAGAAGGAACCTCTCATTCACCTCATAAGGAAGAAGGCAGGAGCACCCTTCCCTTGCCATGAATTTCTACTGCCCACTATCCCAATGTCTGGGTGCAGAGATGAGGGTGGCCCTGCTCTGTCAGCCCAGCAGATGAAGGATAGGAGTGGGTGGGCATCAAAAAGAAGGGAGAGGGAGTGGGGCTCTCCCAGTTATAAGTCCCAGTGAATCAAGCCAGTTCTTCTCAGGCTGAAAAATGGGAATGGATTTCTGAAACTGAAGTAGAAACCGAGGATATTTGCACTGGTGATAGCAGAAAAGCAAGGCACAGAGACCAGTTAAAGACACAGGGATAGAGAGAACAGCACAGGTTAGGGGTGGGAATGGCCACAATGGACTGGGAAAACACAGACTTGTTCCTTTAGAGGCTACACAAACCTTGCACCTCTACAGGACACGTGAGATGGGCACACAGATACTCACCAACACATAAGCTTCAATCTGAAAGAAAAAAGAAAAATAAAAGGCTTTATGAAATAATTTTTCTGCCTTTTGTGATGAAGTGTTGAGTCAACTTAAGCAAGGTGTGAGACCCAAAGCAACAGAGCTTAAACATCTCTTCTTTGCAACAGTAGCCTGAGAAACACGCATTTAATTAGGACATTTAACTGGAAAAGTAATAATTTACATATCTCTGCACTACCTAAATAAGGTGTCAGTCTTTGAAAAATTCTTGTCTCTGTTCTGGCAGAGCTGCTTCCCATTTGCCAGCACTCCAAAAGTCTGTATTCCCCTCCAAGAGGAATGTGACCAAGTGAAAAAAACTAAATAACAAATAAAACAAGCTATGCCTAAATAGGTTAAAAATCCAGTTCTATTTCTGCATAAAAGTACATTTGAATAAAATGTAGGCTACCAAGCACTCCATCATATTTCTCACTGTGAAAGAAAACAGTTTTCTTTACCCTGTCGTTGACCGGCCTCAGGTCAGAAGTCACCATAAAGAGGTTTATCAACACTAAAAAAGGAAAAGAGGGAATTTATTAGTCACCACAGCGGAGACTGAACAGAAGGGCTCATCCTAAAGCTACTCCTGAAAGCAGCCCTAGCCTCTGGCAAACTGTCCAAGGTCACTTTACCTTTCTGCTTGGGTTTGTAGACAGGTTTGTCAGTCTGGATGAACACCGAGGAGCCCTTGCTGTCGATGGTGACTGTGGTGTAGTTGTGGAAGATGTAACCTTCCTCTGCCAGGTGCCTGTTGCCCCAAACCTTCAGATGTGCTTGTCCACGAAGGCCTGAAGGCACCTAGAAAACAGACCAGGAGGTGAGGAAGAGGCTGGAAAGGCTTTGAGCTTTTGGGGAATATAACTGACACTGAGGTGGGCAGGAAGAGCCGCCTGCTGCGTTTCGGTGTAACTCTGTGTGTTTGTAGTGAAAAGCAAATTGAGAACATACTAGATTTTCTACAATATATAAACTTCAAAGGAGGTAAATTCATGCTGAAAACATGGCAGGAAATTCTCTTCTGCCCTTTCTCACTCAAGCAAAGTGATGGCTGATCCATGATCTACATGTGCAGCTCCCAGTACAGGTGTGTTACCTTCTGTATTCTCCCCTTGGTGGGGAAATCAACCCACAGCTCTGCCAACAGAGGGAAAAACCCCAACAACAACACAAAAACGTCCCCAAAACAAAATGTGCAGGCATGTACATGTTGAACCAGTTGCTCAGAGAAATAAGAATTTAAAATTACATCAGGTTAAAAATGACAAAGCAAAAAAATCTGATAATACAATTCCAGATGCAGATCACAACTGAATATTTTGTTCCATCACCCCCCTTTAATGTCCCAAAGATGACAAGCCCAAAATAAGTCCTAAGTTGAGAAAACCAACACTTTTAAGGGCTTATTCTTCAGTCCAGCTCCATTTTGCCCACATCTGAAGTCATAACCCCCACTTCAGTCACACAACATTCTGTACTGCTGTTTTTATCAAATAACCCCAGCCTGGAACTTTATGTTGAGCCACGAGCCACTGATTTTCTTTAGTGGTGTCAGGGCCTGGCAGGTGAGCTGTGATGGGTTGAATTTTGTTGTTTCCACTCTCCACTGTTCCTCTGGTGAAGGCTGTGTCCTGCTCAGTGTGTGCCCCAGAACGTGACATTTATTGTGCCACAGCCACTCAGGGAGCAACGCCTGGTGTGGTTGAGGGAAAGTCCCTCATGCTTTCACTAAAAAATATCTTCAAATAATTTGACACTCACCTTCAGCTTAATTGTTCCTTTATCTAAAATATGAGAGAGAGAAAGAAAGAGTTATTCCCAAGGTAAGGCACGAAGATTTTAGATATTTGCAGTTGAGTGAAAGAAGACCCCACACCACAGGGCTGGTCCCTGTGTTATGATTATCCCTTTGTTATGATTTCACCTGAAGTAATTCTCCTGCACTGTGTGAAATAATCTACAGAGTGAGCAAGTCAGACCCAGCAGAGTTCTCCGAAACAAACCCGGTTCACATTTATTTACAATTTTTGCCCAAGGTGAACTGCAAACTGCTCTGTGATTGGAGAGCAGCCCCAAGGCTGAGCAGCTCAGGGCAGCCTGTGCCTGAAGTGTTTTGCTGTAAAAAGGACCCGGCCTCTTTTGGGACTTAAACAATTCTCAAAACAAACACTCGTAGGATCTGTTTTGATTGCTGGATACAGCCATACCTAGGAGTTCTGTCGAGCATGTGCTGTCCACATGTGTGAGCATCACTCCCTCTGAATCACTCTGCAGTTGTCAGCCAGTTTCAAAGGCAACAAGGGGACGACACAACCAGAGACCAAGTGTTCCCAGAAAGCGAATGGCTTTCATGAAACTCCCCATTTTAACACACAGAAGGGTTAAAACACGAGGATTAAAGAGCCTGGTTGCCTTGTCTACACTACAGCTTCCACCACTACTGACAGGGGTAGGACAGGGCTACTGGACTTCGCATTCACCTGTGTAAATTCACTCGGTTTTACGGTGGACATAACCAAAACACATCTTTGCTTACAGGACAGAGGTATCTGGCTTGGATTTTAAAGACTTATCCAACTACACAAACATTACCAGCTCTCTCAGCAGCACTGAGAGATTCCTGAAGAGATTGTATTCCCAGCGCTCGTTTTGGAGAGAAGAAATTGATGATGTAGATTTTATCTTTTTCTTCAAAACAAACTTATCTTACTCCTTCTATGGCCCCCCCACTGGTAAATATTCAGGCATCAAAAGGAAGTATATTCACTACAAAACTCAAGAGTATTAATCATCTAAGGTCTCTGTATGTCTTGGTGTCCCAAAGTTATCAGCCTTACATGTTTGAGATCACACACATCAAAACCACATTAGCACAACCAACTGAGAAGGTGCAGCAGTAGCAAATCAATTAACTATTAGTTTGATTCCATTATCACCTAAAGCAATTCTTTAGGAGGTATCAACGTGCACCCACAGGACCTCAACTCATCAATCAGTTCTCAAGTTCAGACCTAGAGGGGCTCACCCAGGACTGTCCCGTGGCTCCGTGACACAGCCTCTCCTTTGACCACCAGCTGGATCTGCACGGTTGTCTCCTTGGCAGAGTTGAAGATGGTCACACTTATGGCTTCCTCCACCCCGGAGCGGAAAACAGAAGGTGCTGCAATCAAATAACCCCTGAGGGGCACAATTGGAAATGATCAGTCAAGACAGAGCCATGAGAGCATTAGCTTCATTTGTGAGCCACTTTTGGTGTGGTAAAAGGAAAAGAGCAAACTACTCCGTGACATATTTGCCCCTGTATGGTCACATTTGTGGCCACCAGCAGTCTAAGCCTGTATCTAATATGTATAAATGTATAAATGAACAAACAGAGTCTAAGTGCCTTACAAATCCTTAGGATTTGAATAAAAACAGTAATGTTTATTGCGTCTATATAATAAATATATTCATTTATTTATTATATGTAACAAACTAAACATCCAACCTGCTAACCATAAAAGAGCTGAAGTTCATGAAGGAATAAGGAGGTACCTGAATCTTTGGTAGAGCTTTGTAGCCAATGCTTTCTCTGAAACAATTTAGATATTTTTGACTCAGTCATATGGCTCCATTTTCATAGTTCAGCTTCATACAGAATAAGAGAAGGAACTCAGAGATGATTTTTGAAGCTTTCTAAACATCAGACTCGACGCATGTAACACACCTGAACTTCCAGTTTATACAGAAGCAGCCCAGAAACTGCAGCTACAAAATTGGGCTCAAATTCCCAGCTCTACTACCACATTCTTGTTGGAACAATTAGATCCTGCAAGTTTACAAAGGGCATTATTTTAGAAGGCACACAGAGAGCTTTAAAGCCACCCAAAACGACCTCCCATAGATGCTGCAATGCGAGAGTTTCTGAATGGAATCTGCACCACTCCTCTGTGAATGGCCCCGTGCCATGAACTTGTCAGCTAAAAGCATTGCAGGCTCTGAGCTCTTTGATGCATTGGGTTGGAAGCAACACATTTATATTCCCTTCATGACACACCTTTCTGGGGTTTTTCTCCTACCCAAAAGGATTTTTTTAACACGAAGCAATTCCTCAGATGCCTTTTCAAGCCAAATTTCTCAGCCCATGCCTTTCTACAGTCCCATGAGCCAGGTTGCTTTAGCTCATGATTAATTATCACTTTGGGATGAGGATGATGGTGTTTTACAGCCCCCAAGTAATCTTTTATCAAATTCCAAGCCCATGTTTCTCTCTCAGCAGGCCTCATTGCCATGGAGATCCCATTACCCCCAAAGGAAGTTCAGAACTCTGTGGCATTCGAGTTAAATTGTGTGGGGTACTTACAGATTCAAAACCTTATGGCTGCCAGGTTTGAAAATTCATCAGAATGGTAATAAATAACAATAAAAAGTTACTACTGAGCCTGCAAATCCTTGGTGAGAGAGCTAGCTGATGTAGCTGCAGAGGGAGAAAGAGGACCAGCTGCATTCAGGGTGAAATGATCAGATTTAAACTGTCATAAGCCCAGCACTGCGGTGCCATATGTGAAGCACATGTACTCACATTGTTCTGAATACCGCTGAAACGCTTTCTGAAGTATCAGTCCCTTGGTGCAATCATTTAAATCACTTAATAAGTGGCATTTGAAAATTAAATATTTAACTTGGCAATCAAAGAGTTAACTTGACAGGGACTGGACACATCCTTTAAGCACATTTAACTAACAGCTCTGTCAGGTTACACCAAAACTTGGCAGGACGCGAAATATTTTCTAGTAAGCAAGTGAAAATAAGTTCTCCACGGCACTCAGTTAATGCAGCTATTCACGATGCTGACGGGCTATAATAAGCCCGGGATAAAGAACAAAGCAAACCTTAATCAAAATTAACCTAAACGTACTGGAAAAGAGCTGCGGAATCAACTTCTAAAAGTCAGAGAACTTTCCCCGCACTTTCTCCCCGGCTGATGTTCCCCACAAAAAAATCTTCACACGCTGCCCGGGAGCGCCCAGCGCTACCTTCAACCACCCCCAGCACCGCAGCCGCCGGATTCCTTAAATAATTGTTTGCAGATAAAAGCTCCGCAGCCGCTCTCCGGAGCAGCTGGAGGCAGGTATCGCATGGGAGCTTTCTGCTCTCGCCCCCTTTCCCCGCGCTCCGCACTTTCGCACCGGCGGGGACAAACGCGCCGCTGCCGGGGACGCGCCGCGCTCCATCCGCGACCTCTCCGGGGCGCTCCGCGGGCTTTGTTCCGCGGCTGGTGCAGCCCCCCCGGAGCCCTGGCCGAGCAGAGCCGGTTCTCCTCCCGCCGCCCTGCCCGGGGATGCCGTCGCGGGGTCCCCGGGCTGGCCCCGGTACTTACTGGCGCTGGCGGGGCTGGGCAGCGCTCAGGCTGCCGAGGGCGAGCAGCAGCAGCGCCCAGGCGCGGCGGGGCTCGCAGCGGGANGCTCAGCCCGGCCCCGGCCGCTCCTCACCTCAGCCCGCCCCCGGCAGCACCGCCCGCGCGGCTCTGCTCGCCTTCCCCAGGGCTGCTGAGGCATCGGCGCCGCTGCTGCCGAGCCCGAACAGCCCCAGGAGCGCTGTCCGAGCTCCTCGCCTTCCTCCGGAGCCCCACGGAGGGGAGGGCTGCGAAAGCCAAGGTCCCACGAAACCGGACGGGGGCACGGCACCCCCGGCACGGTCCGGTCCCGGTAATTGAGTCTCTGTGCGCTCAGGGACTCCACGGAGCGCTGCCCAGGAACGGCTTTCCAACCCAAAATCCAGCGGCACCACTGATGCTCCTCCGTCCTTCTCATACCCTAGGCCCTAATCTATCCATCTCCATCCCTCTGTCCCTCCGTTCCGCGGCTCCAGGGGCTTGGGACAGGAGAGGGAGCTCTCTGCACCAGCCTGAGGAAGAGCTGCAGCCTTAGAGCCGAGCTCACTCACACCGGGAAAAGCAAACCCAAGGCAAGAGCAGAGAGTCGAGGTGACACAAAAAATTCCATCTCCCACTGCACAGAGATATCAAGGAATGACTCCTCTGATCCCTGCCGGGGAGAACCCAGGCACACCAGGATCCCAGCTGTGCTTCAGAGTGGAATTCTTGCCCCAGCAATAAATGAAAACTCTCAGTGTTGGTAGTTTGAAGCGTATTTTTTCCCCCCAATACACCTGTCTTACACACACAGATAGTGCTTAGATTTTTATCTTGTGTGAAACTTACACTAATTTTAATATGTCTTCCCTTAAACATAAAGTCACTGACTCAGTAGCTTTTTGATAAATTCAGATTATGTTTGATAATGGGAAACACTGTGAGATGTGGCTACATTTTCCTACTTAAATCTATCCTAAACCAGCATTGCCTCATTTTTGAGAAGAGGCAGAACAAATCTAGAAAAAGAACACTTTTTGACGAATTAGACCAGATTAGACTCTAGAAACACAGGGGTCACTTCCCAAAGAAATTATGAGTGAAGAACTATAAGAAGGAACTTATTAGAAAGTACATTAAAGTGGGAATGCTTTTGGTTTTGTTTGGGGTTCTTTTTGTTTGGGTTTTTTTTTTTTTTTTTTTTTTTGAGACAAACTGAAACAGGCGAAGAAAAATCTGGTAACTCCAAATTCTTTTCCAGCGTCTTCATATTCTCATCTACCAACACAGAACCCTGCCTGCCTCGGCGTTTCCCTGTCTGCCAAGCAGCCATTCTGATGCCAGCCTCTCCTCAGGGTGACACTTCAGGGGATGTTGGGATCCTTTGATTAAAGATTAAAGGAGGCAAAATGAAAATGAAGCACTTTTGCTGTTCCCATGACATGGCAGAGATCAGGTATGTTTGGGCTGAAACAGCACCATGCTTTCAAAAAAATTAATTAACTACCTCTCCACTCAATCCATAGCTTTCTAGAGCAAACCACAAAGGGTTCTTTACAGACTCATGCCTGAGATCTATGGGGAACGTATCAAAAAAATCACAAAGTGCCACTAAACACCCATCCTGTCAACCACAGGAAAAAGCTATGAAAAACCTCTGTGTAAGGGCGCTGAAGAAGCAAAAGGATTCAGCAATGAATTGATGAATGCAACAAAGTGCAGCTCTAAAATGGAGCTCCATCATCTTCAGAATATTACACACATGTGTATTTCTACATTTCAAAAAGCACAGACAGAAATCACCTTTACGTGGAGTACAGCCCTTCTGAGTTGCTCACTCTTTTAAAGGAGAGATTTCTCCTGAATTGAAGATTTTCCATTTGATATTTACTGACTACAAGACCCAGCAATTAGAGCCTCTGAAGACTGCAAACCATCTTCTAATTATGAAGGTATGTGCAATCCTGTAAATAAGGCTGGAATCAAGTTGGTCTGAAAAAAAAAAAGAGGCTTTAGATATAATTTCAAACTATTTACTTACTGAAATGGAATTTTCTGTGCTTGCCAAAATGAATCCCATTCAGTGTGATGCAACAGGTGTTGGAATTCCAGCAGCCGCCTGCAACCACATCTGGTAATGATTAGGAGTTAAAAGGAAGTTCTGTAAGAACTGCTCATGTATAAAAACTATTCATCAGTCAGATCTATGGGCCATATTCACCCACCCGCTTGCACTGTGCATAGTTCGGATTTTTATTTCATTTACAGAAAACGTAATTCTGCTCCTCATAAAGTCTCAGGAATGTCAGGCACTTGAGTGCATGTGGGGGATTGGTGTTGGCCGTGCTGGTGGCAGAAAGGTGAGGGAGGGACAGGGGTTTAGAGAACAAGGTGTGAATGCATCTGTGTTGGTTCTGCCCAGATCTCATTCACATCCTGATGCCTTGTACGGTCTCATCATGACTCTGCAGGAGAAGGAATCCTCCCCTATGTCCCAACTACCTCGTAAATAANAACAGAGATAGCAAAAGCAGAAACTGATAACTGCAACACAAGTGTCCCAGGCTTTGCCACACTCCTGCAACTCAGCCAGGAAAATGGTTTAACAGAGACTACATCAGTCCAGACAGAGTGGCAGAAACCAGACTGATCCTGCCGCCAGGAATACAAACATCTCTAGAAGAAATTTTAAGGAAAGGATAATTAAAGAGCACTTTTCAACTTAGACTGTAATCTAAGTAGCATATAACAGGATAATGATATTGAGAACATAACTATTAAATAGCTCTGTCAAAAATGGTTATTATTCATCTACAGAACAGGAGAGCCTGATCTTTCACAGTAATGTAACATTTTAACTCCTGACAAAGTGACTGAAATAGTACTAGGAAAGCATTCAGATGAAGGAGTTTGAATGATTTAGAAGGAAGATGAAGGAACTTGAATGATTTAGAAGGAAGAGCGCTGTGCTTATCACAAGGGGCTGTCATTCAGACATTTAGTCAGAAATAACTTCCCAGTTCTCGTCTCAGCTCCTCCATGACTGGTGAAATACAATTTGTGCAGTCTGACTGAACAGTAGAGCCACCTCCCATACGCAAGAGATATTAAACAAAGGAAGTAAGTTTTTATATCCTACAGGCCATCTCCAAACATACATTGTCTATATAAATTTAAAAATTAATTCTATCTGAAGGGGCAACCATAACACAGAAAATTAGAATCTTGGAATTAGCAGGAAACTCAGTTCTTGCATATGCATTATCACAGAATTATTTTAAAAGAAACCGGTCAGAGGCACTTGAGCCCACTCTGCAAACCTCGTGCTTGCTTTACAGACCACACACAAATGCAGCGGAAGAAACAACCTAAAATAATTTCTGTGAGTTGAACAGGAATGCTCACATAATCACTGGAAATGCTCTTAATTGGTGTGGCTCAGTGGTGCATTTCAGAGCTGTTAGATCTTCTGCTGCTCTGGAGCTCTTTTCATGTCCTGGCAATCCCAGCCCAGCCAGCAGTTTGTTTATCATATTCAGTATGAATTTCCGGATCTCCAACAAAGTGGTATTTACTCCGAGGCAGGGAAGACTGCAGTAATCCAATAAGTTCTCATTAGCCTAAAATGCAGAAACATCTGC